>NJES01000589.1:0-11823 GCA_002591395.1 Ophiocordyceps camponoti-rufipedis | reverse complement strand
TGGAAGAGAGGAGAGGAGAGGAGAGGAGAGGAGGAGAGGAGTCGTCATCGCTATCGATAAGCACACAGTCGAAACACCATCCGTGCACCGTCCCAGAATCATCACTGCGCCACCAAAAAGACGACTCCTCCTCTCATCCATCTCCTCGCAACTCGTCACCAATCCCGCTGACGAATCTCCCCATCTCACCTCATCTCACCATCTCACCTCAACTCCTCGCCCAACCAACCAACCAACAACAAACCACCAAAGAAACCCCTACGAAAACATCACCACCCCCTCCCCCCTCCACTCCTCCTCATCCCACCTCCTCCGCCGCCTCCTCCTCCTCCGCCTCCTCCTCCTCCGCTGCGCCCTCCCAAAGCACGGAACCCAGCAGCAGCAAACCCCCCCGAGAATCAGTCCCAGCGCCACGCCCATCAGGAACCCGCGCACCACCTTCTCCCCCGCCGAGCCCCCCGTCAGCAGCTCCAGCACCCGCGCCCGGAAGTCGCTGTCCGTCGGCGTCCCGCTGCTGGGTTTGGCGGCGGCGGCGGCAGAGGCCATGCTGAGGGCGTTGGCGTTGGCGTGTTGGTTGTGATGCTGGTTGTGGTTGTGGTTGATGATGGTGATGTTGTCGTTGTTATCTTTGGGAGTTGGCATCTCTCCCCTTCCCCGGTAGATGACAGTCAAGCCGTGCTATCCCATCAACAAACAACAAACAACAAACAAGAAAGAAAGAAAAGGGAGAAAGAAATCCAGCTCAACACCCCAAAACCCAAAATCAGCCGGCCTTCACTTCGGAACCCCCCGAATCATCACCCTCACGGTAACGTAACCCTGTAGAAACCTTCTTTTTAGCCGAGGCCCGTCATCTCATGCCAGTCTCCCTCTCCAGCTACAAACTCCGTAAATCTGTCCGTCTCTGCGTGTTCCGCCCTACTAGAAGCATCCCTACACGACATGCAAAATCCATGGACATGATCCCACCCCTGCTCCCAACGCCTCTCCGAATCAACATGGCCTCTTCCGCTTCTTCTTCTTCCTCTTCTTCTTCCTCTTCTTCTTCTTCATCATCTTCTTCTTCTTCCTCCCCCCTTCATATGATTCCTCCAGGCGGATCATACCCCGTCGCCGCCCCCCTCGCCATACCCGCACTCCCCGGATCACCGCCCTCGACCTGCGCGCTATTCGTCTTGCGCAGCATAAACATGGGCTTCTTCCCCTCCTTGTCCAGCTGCTTAAACAGAATCAGCGGCTTCTCGTCCATGCCCAGACACCGCTCCTGATCGCCGTAGACAATGTACAGCGCGTACTGATCCCACGGCGCGTTGATCTGGTACTTCTTGAGCGCCGCCGGCAGCACCTTGTGGCAGGGGTCGTCCATGCTGACGCGGAACGACTTGAAGATCTCGACCGACGCGTTGCTTCCGCTCGGCGTGTCCGGCGCCGGCGTCTCCCTCCTACGGGGCGGAGCCGAGGACGAGCCCGATGCCGGCTTGTAGTGATCGTGGTTGCCCGACGAGGCCGACGAGTAGGACCGTGATCCCAGCATCGCCCCGTGGGTCTGCGGAGACGTCGGTGACGGCATGTTGGGCGACGATGCCGACGCGTTTCCGTTCATGGCCGCCAGGTGAGAAGACGACATGACGGCCCGTTCCGCCGCGTTGGTCGGGTCCAGCGCCTGCTCGGCAATGGTCCGCTCGTGCGTCGGCTGCGTCGGCGAAGAGCCCTTGGACGTGGCCCCTATGAGAATCTTTCTCTGCGAGTAGGACCGCATCAGGCCCGGTGTCGGCGCCGGCGGCGTGGGCGACAGCATGGCCTCGTAGCTGTAGCCGCCCCCATCGACGTTGGGCAGCGGCTGTTGCGCGTCTTTGGCCAGCCGCAGCGCCGGCAGCATGTCCTCTCTCAGCCGTCGGAAGTCGTCCGTCGTCCGCCGCAGATCCTGTTCCAGCAGGTTCATCCGTTCGTCCCGCAGCCGCAGCTGCTCCACCAGTTGTCGGATGTCCTTGAGCGTCGCCGTCGCGTATTGCGCTTCCGCGTCCGCCGCTGTGCTTCCTCGTCAGCTGGAGATACACAAGTAGGATAGAAGCAGCGGCGAGGACTGACACATGGGGAGGTAGTGGTCGCTCTCAAACGGCACGTCCTGCGCCTTCTTGACGTCGTAGACACTCTTGAGAATCGTCAGCCGGTGTCCGACGCTGGCGATGCCCATGCTCTTGAGATCCTCGTGCTGCAACGCCACCAACGCCTCGCCAACAATCTCGTTCTCTGCCAACCGTCAGCCCTTCGTCCTCGTAGGTCCAAGGACGACCATGCACGCACCGACGAAGCGATCGGCATACTGGCCCAGACCGATGGAGCCGATAAAGTCGGCGCACTCGTCGGCCGTCCAGTCCGTCATGATGGTCTCCGGCAGTCGCTCCGACCGGTGTGTCGTCGGCGTGTGCTCCGTCGTCGTCGAGGGCTCCGACCCGATGGGCGACGTCTCCGACTCTCCTACCGGCGATCGGTCGCCGATGCTCCGCTCGTACTCGTCATCGGCGTCCGACTCGGCGTAGGCCGTGCCGCCGTCGAAGCTCATCATGGCTGCTCAGCTGGAATTGGGCGAGGGAGTGCTGCTGTTGCTGCTGCTGCTGCTGCTGAAGTGCTGGAGTGCTCGAGTGCTGATGATGCTTGTGATGCTTGCATCAGGAGAGTGCCAGGCTTGGCGCTTAGCCCGCTTCTGCCTTGTCCGCTTGAATGTCTGGCCCGTACCTCGATCCGGTCTGGTACCTGCGCCGCCCCCCATCTCGCTGCCTGTCAATCTGTATCCCGGGCTGTGCTAGTACTCTTTGGGCATCTTTAGCTACATCCAACTCCATCATTCATCGCCCGAGTCCACTCGGCTGACTAACCCTCTATCCAGTCACCACCATCTCTAGAACAACATCGCGAGCATCCAACAAAACAACTACAACAAGTCACAACCGCACAACTCTCCTCTTTCAACTCCTCCTGCTATACCACTTCTCGCTCTCGTATAGTCCTCCTCTTTCCATCTCAGCACATCGCTTCATCGCCTACCAACCACCTACCAGCCTGACCCATCTCCCGCCTCACCCTCCTCACCAGCTCATCACCAACAATACCTCAGACAACCCATCTCCAACCCGCAACGCCACATGCTCTCTGCCTGGCCGTGAAACGCGTCTCGACTCTCCCACCCGTCCCTCGCGCCCGTGTTTCAGTCGTCCCCCCGCTGACCAATTCCCGCTCCGCCCCTGTTCCAAGACGACGCTCCATTAGCCGTCCGAGGCCTCTGCCTTGGCGTTGCCATCCTCCACGCTGTGTCGTCAGTCGTCACCAGTCTCTCACCCGTCATCACACGCAATTTGCCGCCTCCGTAGGGCGACACGCCGCTAAACAGCAAATCTGCCCTACATCGTACGTCAAGTCAAGAACATCCTCCAAGACTCGTCAATAGATACTATATATGTATAGACCTCCTGGGTAAAACAGGCGTCGGGGCTGTAGCCCTCATCCACCGACACCTTGCAGAACGGGACAACAGAGGGACCAGATCCCTCCTCAACGCTTCGTGACCGTAACCGGACCAACGGACCTATACATGGTCCAAACCAAGCCGACTTTTCTCCCGTACAGGCTTGTCTTCTTGATAAGAAAAGTGCCTCGAAATCCTTCTTTTCCAATTGTCGAAGCAGAAATTACCGCAAGGGGACCTTGGCATCGTTGACACCTCTTCGAATCACCTCTTCGAGATCCCATCTGGGAGGCTTGATGGCCGTCCCCGTCGTTCTCCGCCATTCGTCCTCCTCCTCGACCGGCACGTGAGAAGGCAGGGGCTCCAACCCGCCGGCGACGCCCGTCGAGAACTTGAGTTGTAGTAGGTCCGACACTTCGTCGCAGGCCGCCAGGAGCCTGTCCATGTCGTCCTTGTTGTGCGCCGCCGAGACGCAGAAACGGGCGCGGGAGCTGATGAGGGGCGTCGCGGGATAGCCGACGACGACGACGGCAATCTTGCGCTTCAGCATCTCGTGGCTAAAGGCCGGCATCTTGCCCGGGTTGTACAGCATGACGGGGATGATGGGCGAGTCGTCGTGGCCGTAGACGATGTAGCCCAGCCGTTTGAGGCCCAGCCGGAGGTAGCGCGAGTTGAAGGCGATGCGCTGCAGACGCTCCTCGCCCTGGCCGGGACAGAGCTCGCCCGTGATGAGCTTGAGCGAAGCCAGGATCTGCATCAGTACGCTGGGGGCCGGCGACTCGCCCAGGAGCGTCGACGCGTTGGTGCTGCGCAGCTTGTCGATGATGTGCTTGTCCGCGGCGATGTAGCCGCCGTTGGCGCCAAACGACTTGGTCAGCGTGCCCATCAGGATGTCCACCTCGGAAGGGTCGACGCCGAAGTAGTCGCAGACGCCCCTCCCGCGCGGTCCGAGGGCGCCGACCGAGTGCGCCTCGTCGACGAACAGGTAGAACCGGTACTTGCGCTTGAGGGCGAGGATGCCGGGAAGATCGCACATGGTGCCCTCCATCGAGTACAGTCCCTCGACGACGACGAGGATCTTCTTCCAGGGTCGATGAGTGCGCGACTGGCCCTGGGAGATGGCCTCGCGTAGGACGCGCTCGAGGTCGCGCATGTCGTTGTGTTTGAAGGACTGGATGACGGCACCCGAGAGGCGGGCGCCGATCCGGATCGACGCGTGGTTCAGCTCGTCCGAGATGATGAGGCAGCCCTTGGAGACGAGGGCCGGGAAGGAACTGGCATTTGTGACGTAGCCCATGGAAAAGACCATGGCGTCCGACTTGCCGACGAACGAGGCAATCTCGCGTTCCACCTCGAGGGCAAGGTCCGAGGTACCGGCGTCGGCGCGCGGGCTGCAAAAACTGACACCGTAGCGACGAACGCAGTCCTCGACGGCGTCGGCGCAGGGACCCTCGGACTGGGCGAAGCCGAGGTAGTTGTAGGAGCTCATGTTGAGCGTCTGAGTAAAGGTGCCGGTATACTCGTAGCTGATGTTGTAGTCGTCCGACTTGCGGTCCATGATGGTGATGTAGCGTCCCGGAACGCCAATGGTGGTGCGGGCGAAGCAGTCGTCCAGCCTCCTCTTCAGCCGGCGGGTGTAGAAATTGTCAAAGTCGTCGTTGAGCGGGGCGTAGCCATTGTGGGCCTTGAGGGCTCGATACTGCTTCTTGTCGCCGAAGCGTTTGCCGAAGAAGTCGCGGATATGGCCGAGGAGGATAAGGAGGAGATAACTAATGTAGGTGGTGAGAAGGAAGTAGTAAGGAGGCTCATCCTCGACGGGCGGCTTGAGGGGCTCGCCATGAGACTTGCTGACGTAGAGATGGCTCGGGTGGACGAGGGGGCCGAACTGGGCGTCGACCCGCCTCCGCCATTCCATATCCTCCGACTGCAGCAGGCCCTTGGACTCGACGGCGTTGGCGTGGTCACCAGCGACGGCCGTCGATAGGGAAATGGTCGGGCGAGAGAGAGATGAAGGGACTATGCCGGTGTATGAAGCGGAGAGGTGCTGCTGTTGATGCGTCTGCTGCGGATGATGCGTCTGTTGCGTCTGCATGGCAAGCAGCGCCTGCTGGGCCGTCATGTGGTCCTTGGACTTTGGGCTCGACGAGAAGAAGTTTGTGAGGCGGCTGGCCTTTGATGAGGTCGACGATCGTCTCTCAGTCTTCTTTTCGGACAGCGGCATGGCGGAGAGGGGAGCAAAGGGGTTCGCCAGTCTGCGCGGCATGTCTCCGAGCCGTCGCGGGGGACGAGTTTGCCTTGTCCGTGATGGCTGCAACGACGTCAGTACCTAAACGCCAACGGGTCTCAGAAGCACGCGTTGGACAGAGAGACGCGTGTGATGCAACTAAGCACGAGAGAAGAGCTGTCGGAGGAACGGCAGGGGGATTGGCCGTCCGGTAGAGGCTAGTAAGGCAGCGGCAGTCGACTCCGAGCCACGCCGACTGGCTGGGGGGTCCAAGGTACGGAAGCGGCCAGAGACGCTCACCAGAAGAGGGCCCGCGACGGACGGGGGGGAAGTAGGGAATCGCTGCTGATGTTGGAAGGGCGTTATCGTCGCATAGTAGTATCCGAGGGATGATGACGGAAGACGGCGGGAGTGAGCAGTAGAGAGGGAGAGAGGGAGAGAGAGAGAGCGATGAAGAAGGGGAAAAAAGGAGGCGATTAAAGAAGCGCGGGCTGGACAGAAGAGGGGGGCGGATTTCGCACGCGACCGTCTTTTTCTCCTGGGACCTGGCGCCACGGTCGGAGACGGCGGGCCCTTGTACCCGGTACTGCTGACAACAGATGCCGGCTTCTCCCACGGAGGCGGAAAAGCCCGCTGGCGGTTCGCTGACGGTGGGCGGTGGTGGGCGGTGGTGGCGCGTCTTGATGACTCCGAGTCAGAACCCCCCCATCCGGAAAGGCCGGTACCTCGATGGCAAAGTCCCCAGTACATCATCCCGGCACAAGTTTCGTGCCACGTTCGTCCGAGCAGCGAACAGCGAAACTCGGCAAAGCAGCCCTATGCCCTACCGCCGCAGCACACGTGACTGAGACAGCCGTCACGAATGGGTGGCAAACGCACATCGCAAACAAGCTGTGCATGGTCAATCTCCTGTTTCGCAGATCAACAACAACTCGTCATTTCCCGTCGCAACGACACACAATGCCGGTGCCCAATGCGCCCGGACTTCTTAGCCCCGGGTACCTTGTGTGTGCGAATAGCTCCGGCTCTGCGAAGGAACCTGTGGGTACTCTCCAGCCCCACGGGGCTTGGGGCTCGCTGCAGGTATTCCCGTGTTTCTCAACCGACGCCTTAGAGCATGTCTCGAGAAACTCCCAACACATCGTCAGTTCAACCAAGCGGTTCGTTGGCGATAGATCTGTCCAATGACGCTGCTGGTACTTGAATTCATCATCAGCTAGCTCTTCTCCCACTCATTGTCAGTCGATTCGCCATCATCAACCCTCCTCCTCTCACTCCTCCTCCTCTTCCTCCGTCTCTCCGTCTCTCCGTCTCCCTACGGCTCTTCCTCCGCCATGGCCGTCACCGACAATGTCGATGCCAACGTCCTGTGGCGTCATCCGGATCCCGGTTCGACTCCCATGTGGCGCTTCGTACAGCACGTCAACCAGCGTCATGACCTACGCCTCGACGGATATCCCGCCCTGTACCGATGGTCCGTCGACAACGTCTCGCCCTTCTGGGAGGACGTCGGTGACTTTGTCGGCATCGTCGCCTCTGCCAAGCTCGGAAGGGTGTGTCTCTCTCGTGGGCCGCCGTCGTCATCGCTCACCCGCCTCGGTAGGCCATCCCCGATGACGCCTCCATGTATCCTCGCCCCGACTTCTTCTCAGGGACTCGCCTCAACTTTGCGGAAAACCTGCTCTTCCCTCCCGCCGTTGATTCCGATTCTCCTGCCGTCATCACCGTAACGGAGCGGTCAGGCGACCTGCGATCGACGTCGTGGGCTCAGCTTCGCGAGGCTGTCCGTCGCTGCGCCAATGCCCTGAGGGCCACCCATGTCCGGTCCGGTGATGTTGTCGCCGGTTACGTGTCCAATCATGTCGAGGCCATCGTGGCCATGCTCGCGGCTGCTTCTCTGGGCGCCATATGGACGAGCATGAGCCCAGACACCGGCGTCTCGGCTGTCCTTGACCGTCTGTCCCAACTCGCGCCCAAGATCCTCTTCGCCGATAACGGGACCGTGTACAACGCAAAGGAATGGCCCAGCACGACAAAGACAGTCTCCATCGTGGCCGAGCTGGTCAAGAAGGGCCTGCGCACCGTCGTCCTCATACCCAGCATCGAAGCCGACCTGGGTGTCTCTCAGTTGGAGTCTCACGGCGTCGAGGCGCATGTCTATACCTCGTTTCTCGATGGCGCGTCGTCTGATGCTCTCCGGTTCGAGCAACTTGCCCCGTCTCATCCGCTCTATATCCTCTTCTCCAGCGGCACCACGGGCCTGCCCAAGCCCATCGTCCACACGGCGCTGGGGACCCTTTTGCAGCATAAGAAGGAGCACGTGCTACACTGCTCCATGTCGGCTGCGTCGCGCATGCTCTACTATACCACGACATCGTGGATGATGTGGCACTGGAGCGTAAGTTCATTGGCCGTCGGAGCCACTGTTGTGGCCTACTCTGGATCTCCTTTCCGGCCACATTCGTATCTGTCCCTGCCCCGGCTACTGTCCGAGCTCCAAATCACCCACTTTGGCACTTCTGCCGCCTACCTGACGGCATTGGAGGCTCATGATGTGCGGCCAGTGAGGGAGCCGGCCATCGATCTATCGAACCTGCAAGCCATCTACTCTACCGCCTCTCCCCTGCCGCCGTCGACCTTTGGCTTCGTCTACGAGGCGTTTCCCAAGACGGTGAACCTGGCCTCCATCACGGGCGGCACCGACATCATCTCCCTCTTCGGGGCTCCATGCCCGCTGCTCCCCGTCCGTACGGGCGAGATTCAATGCGCCGGTCTCGGCATGGACGTCCGCGTGGTGGATCCGGCGACGGGAGACGAGATGGCTGCCGGCGAACCGGGAGACCTGGTGTGCGTCAAGCCCTTTCCCTGCCAGCCGCTCACGTTTTTCGGCCCGGACGGTGACGGCAAGTACCGGGCCGCCTACTTTGAGCGCTTCCGGGACATTTGCGGTGTCAGGGGTCCGGTGTGGCACCACGGCGACTTTGTCAAGATGCCGGATGCCGCTACAGGGAGTCTCGTGATGCTGGGCAGGTCGGACGGCGTGCTCAAGCCGGCGGGCGTGCGGTTTGGATCGGCCGAGATTTACAACGTCCTCACGCGCTTCTTTGCGTGCGAGGTGGAAGACGCCGTCTGCGTGGGTCGACGCAGGCTGACGGACATGGACGAGACGGTGTGCCTCTTTGTCGTCATGACGCCGGGAAAGACATTCACGCAGGAGCTGGGGTTGCAGATCAAGGCCAAGATCCGCGAGGAGCTGAGCCCGAGACACGTCCCGGGCATCGTCGAGGAGTGCCAATGCGGTATCCCCAAGACTAGCAACGGCAAGAAGTAAGCGGCAGTCGATCTCTGTGACGGTCAAGGCAATGCTGACAGATGTCATGCAGGATCGAGGTGGCCGTCAAGCAGATCCTCTCGGGATTAGAGGTCAAGACCAACGCCAGCGTAGCCAATCCCGAGGCGTTGACTTGGTTTAGGGACTGGGCCAAGGCTCAGGGATGACCAGGGTGTTATGCAGATCAACGGGACGGGAAGACGAGGCTGTCTAGGTAAGTATGTATGTACTCGTGGGGGTCTGCCTCGTCGAGCAGGGGAGGGATAGAAGATAGATGGGTCTGTCAGAAGGCTGTTTAAACGACCATCTCTGGCGTCATCAAGCGAGAGCCACGGAGCGAGGAGAAGGCTCTCGTGCTTTGTTTTGCGGGAAGACATGTCTTGGCCGGGCGAGTCCGGGGTGGGCGGACCGTCTCGGACCGGGCTGGAGCTGAGCCGGGAGCAAGGCTTCCGAGGCGGGCATGTAAGACAGAGACAATGGATGGTTGTTGCGGGAGTGGCTTGAGAGGTAGCTGGACGGTGACGGTTACGGTGACGGTGACATTGACAGAAAGCGACATATACTTTGCTGCATGCTGCAGGCCGTGGATGTGATGGGACTCGTCTTATACTCGGGAGGCGGCGAGGCTTCGGACGAGGAGGGTCACGTGCCGGAGGGGACCACCACCTTGGCAAGATGACGTGCCGGCCTTTGTGGCGGGAGCTGGTTGGCGGGAGTTGGCGGGTGAGAGGGAGGGTTGGAGGGCTGTGTTCCGAAGGGCCTGTCGAGGATGCATACAGATGGACGATGTCATGAAGAGGCAACGAAGTAGGTATTCTACGAATAGAAAAGTGAAGTGAGAGAGAGAAGCGGGAGAGAAAGAGAGTCACGTGCCGCGCCTCCCGCTGTCACTGTCTCCAACTGGCGGATCCGTCGGCTGTGGCTGGGCACATGTTCGCATGCGGTTTCCGAGCACGTCCATCGCCGCAGCTAGCCCGACCCGCATCGTTTATATCGGGCAACTTTGCAGGCCGTTACTGAAATACATACATACACACTCGTCCGCAAACTCTGATCCGTACCTGTGTATTCGTACATCAAGATGGGCTGCGCGGCTACCTAACTCGGCCTATATGTAGGTATGTGCGAATATCTCTGTATGTAGGTAGGCTGTAGGTAGGCTGTCGGCGTCGCTGACGTGCAGTTTGCGCGCCTCACGCACGCAACGTTCTCTCGTCGTCTGCTTGCTTGCCAGTGCTCTTCAACTCCTGCCCTGTGGATCCCGCGCGGGGCGCAAATTTCGAGCCTTGCTGTACCGGTACAAGCACGACACGAAAACGGGCTGCTACCAGCAAGGTTCCATCCTCCTCTAGCACTTCCACTTCCATGGAGGCTAGCAGCCCCTTGCAAGCTGCCCGTCGTTTCTGCATCCATGGGGGACTCGCAGTTACATACAGCAACTCGTCGCGGGTGTGTCACGGTGCAGCCTCGTTTCGGGCCGGATGCAGAACGCCCTCTTCCCCCAGGGCACTCTCCCGGGACCCGTACCTGGAAGACCATGAGGTAGGTGGTGGGAGGCTGGTGTTTTCGTCACAGTGTGGCGTCTTGGTGGTGCGCTAGAGCTGGCGTGTCTTGCAGACTTTGTCGAGCCTCGATGTCGATGAAGATTCGCGACCCCTTTCTTCGTCCTCTGCTGCTGCTGCTGCTGCTGCTGGGATGTGCCCTGTGGCCCGTTGTCGTCGGTGGACGGGGTCGCTGCCAATACAACACCCCACAAAGTGCTATAGCGTTTAATGAGCCCTACCACAGACAAGCCCGAGGTCACCTTGGACTTGATGGACAATGGGAAGCCTTCTGCGGGCCACCACCACAGCCTACAGCCTACAGGTAATCAATCTGGCTGGAGGCTTAGGTTCGTGTCCGATTTTCTGGCCGGCTACCAGCAGCTTGAAAGGCTTTCAGCTTCCTTGCCACTCGTACGAGCAGCATCGAGTCTGCCTTGGGGTTGTTGTACGGATACATGCAATAGCACCCCTTGTCGAAGACCAGATATCGGCGGTTGCTTCGTCAGAGCTCAATCTTCCCTCTCTCTCTCTCTCTCCCTCTCTCTCTTCCTCTT
The DNA here is from genome assembly GCA_002591395.1 of Ophiocordyceps camponoti-rufipedis. Classification (NCBI taxonomy): domain Eukaryota; kingdom Fungi; phylum Ascomycota; class Sordariomycetes; order Hypocreales; family Ophiocordycipitaceae; genus Ophiocordyceps; species Ophiocordyceps camponoti-rufipedis. Next base: position 707 of record NJES01000589.1, on the reverse strand, counting down.
CTCTTCCACTTCTCACTTCTTCTCTCTCTGCTCTCGACAGTGTTCCCGGTACAGTGCTTCGGACTTGGCACTCGCCCGTAGCAGCTGGACGGCGGCCACCTGCGGCTCGGTACCTCTACCACCAAGCTGTAGCCTGTCCAATTGCGAGCTCCGAGCTCAGTGACAGCCACGCCGCACAGTAGCCCGTACCCTGCTAGGCAGATACATGCCCACCAGCACCGGACCTCTGCAGCCCCGTCTCCCAAGACAGACCTGCCTCAGAGACAGAGACACCCAGAGACAGAGAGACAGACACAAAAAGAGAGCGCTATTCCCACCGGCCTCGAGCAGCACAAACGTTAACGATTGGCCTTGTCCCCGAGCGTCTGCGCCCTGCCGTGCCGCACGCACCTCAATTACCTCTAGGCTCTACCTACCTACCTACTAGCAGAGGAGGTGGTCGTGGTAGCCCCCCGCTACGACGCGACGCACCAGCCACACTGGCGCCACGACCCGGTACCGCGCTATCACCTGCTACCCCCGGCGGTACCTGCAGCCTGCGCTATCACAGCGAACCGCCGCCACTGGAGCTGGCGCCTGGCTCGCCCGCATTCTCTCTCCAGTCTCTCCATCTCTCTCTCTCTCTCTCTCCTCTGCCCAGGCTGCCCCTAAACTGACCAACAATCACCACCGCCAAAACGTCCGGCCTCCTCTCCTCTCCCCCCCCC
>NJES01000588.1:0-11835 GCA_002591395.1 Ophiocordyceps camponoti-rufipedis | reverse complement strand
GACGAAGGAGACGAAGGAGACTGAGGAGACGAAGGGGACAAAGGGGACGAAGGGGACAAAGGGGACGAGAAGATGTTGTTCTGCTGCTCTTGCCACTGCTTCAAGACTCCCATAACTTGACAAAACCTCTCACTACTCATTCCAGGGTACACATAAACAGATAACAAGTCCTTCGGCCAGCCCAATCTGCAACTCGAATCCTCCCCCACCCTCACAATGGCCTCGTCTCGTATTTCCGGCTGGGACCGCCGGCTTTGCGCCAGTATACCCTCCCCGTCTTCTCCTCGACGTCTCTTTCAAACCCCTCGGGGGGGCCTGAGGCCCCGAGGTTGGCCAGCTTGCCTCCAAAGAGGCTGCCCGTCGAACCATTGTCGACCGCACGGAACATGACTCCCAATGAGAGCCCGAGGCCGGACAACGGTGCCCTGGTGGCGACGGAGTGTACAATCAGCTTGTACAATGCTTGGCGCATCGTCGATCCGCCCTGGCCTCTTTGAAGGTGAACTACCCTGTGGACTGCTAGGTCTTCCGAAGGCGCCTATCGTCGAACCAGCGCCGACCATAGGCCCTGATCCACAAGCGCTACTGAAAAGGCAGACGAAGGCAGATGTGTACTTATCCCCCCTGTCAATTAGGTGGGGACTACACGAAGTCGCCCGTCGGGGCAGGTCGGGGCAGATCGGGGGGTCGTAACTAGCTCGCGTTACAGTCTTTCTACGAGGCCGCTCGGAGGGAGGCATATGCCACTAACCCGATGCCTCGTATAGTAACCCGATGCCTTATATAGTTAGTACGGTAAGGAATGTAAGGCTTCTTGGCGGCCCTCTTTTTCGTGACATCGTCGTATGCTACAAATGGGGGTAGAGTGCCTACACTTTCATTTACACAGAAAGTAGGTAAGCAGAAGGTAGGGCGAAAGGCAGATATATTTATCTACCGGGAATCTGCTATGGCAGATTGTCCTTGTCAGCGCTTGTGGATCAGGGCCATAAGGCGTCTGACTGCCAATGAGGGCTCTAGGGCGAGCAAGGGTGCCCTGGTGTCGGCGGGTGCCCTGGACGATCAACTTATACAGGGCCTCTCGGAACGTCGCCCCTCCTCGGGACCGCTGTAGGACCCAGCAGTCTATGGGGCAGTTGGCCTTTTTGAGCTGCTTGGGCTCCATCGCCCGAATCTGTAGGACGATGAGGGTTTCGCCGTCAAATGCGAATACCTGCGGACACTTGTACTTGATAGCGTACCTATTATATCGTCATTAGATAGGACACGGAGATTGAGGGTCAGAGATTGAAGCTTACCCTCGCAGAATTTTGTTGGCCTAGGGCTGGGCCGTTTGCGTGAAATACATGTCGATTCCCCTGGTGAAGGTTGGTGAAGGCGTCGGGGGCAGTTTTGAATAGCCGTCCTGAATTGAAGCAATCCTCGTTGTCCTGTGTCTGTCCTTTTGTGTTTTGTGATGATCCGAGTACGTCGTGCAAACTTGTGCAACGCTCGCAGCGCCCAGATCAGATCTTCGCTATTTGAGAGTCTGTTGCGGCATGATGGAGCTAATGCGTTCTCAATGCGAATCCAAGCGGCCAAATGCAGGAAAGCAAAGAAGGATTGCCCGTAGCTGTGGTACACGTCAGTCTTCCATCGTCGTGGTTTCTTGTGAACTGGAGCGCCCATACATTGATGAAGATGCCAGTCAAAACGGTCGCAGATAGGTCGGTAGATTCGACCCCACATCCGTTTCGTCTCCTTCTCCGGTACGCTAGACCGTCCATGTTGCCAAATCACCTCGTCGGACTCCCGTCCCCCGGGGTGCTGAACCCCACGCGACCCGTCGGCTTTTAGCCATAAACTCCTCCCATCAAACCATCTTCGTCTGCAGGGCTGGTGATCTCCAACGATAATCCTCTCCCGAGGGATGCTCCCCTGGTAACGTCGGATCCCCTGTACTAGGAGATTGTACAGCCCACGTCTCATCGGTGCACTGTCTTCGTGCCTGCTCAGGACCCAACAATCCACCGGGCAATCTGCCCGCCCCATCTCCGGCTCGTCCTCCCCTGTGAACTCGTTCTCCGCTCTGAACTGTAGAAGCAGGAGCGTCTCTCCGTCGTAACAAAACACCTGGGGACAGCCATACATGATGGCGTACCTGTCATAGTATGCATATTAGCTGGGTATCTAGGCCACGGACGTCAAGGGTTAGAGAATCTTACCCCCTTAGCTCTTGGGAGAGCCTCTCCTGGACAGGAGATTCGGCAACCTTATTGTTTTGCCAAGATTTGGCTCAATCGTTTTTCGCTTGAATTCCCCGATAGCCATGGCCACATCCCTCTTCTCCTCCTGACCCGGAACTCTGTAAAAGAATGCTGAATCAATGGACCGGTTCGTTGGTTCACCGGGGGCCGAATTCTGCGTCGCGCGGATAAGAAGCGACCGCCTGTTGAAGGCCGAAATGACCTGCGCCGTCACCTCCCGGCTTCGACTGTCAAGCGCCATGTGCACTCGTTCGCTGGGTAGGCAGGCGACTTTAGTCGTTCGATGTCGTCCTTGCACTCCTTCGGGAAAAGTTCCCGGTAGTCCGCCGTGATAACTCCATCCTCCCCCTTTGCGTATGAACAATGAGGTTGTTCATCGGTGGAAGTCGCAGTGCCCAATCTTTCTTCGTTCCGCTCCGCGCGCCTCCGAACTCGACCTTGTTTGTAGGCTGCAGCTCGATGATGTCGCGGCTTGTGGCCGCCATCTTGCACGTCTGTGTAGGTAATCTTCAATTAGATCCTGAGCTCAGAAGATGCGTGTCTTCTGGGCTCCTTACCTAGAAGATCTAGTGGACGGCACGGGGCTCTGAGGCTGTGATGCGGGATGAAAAAGGACAAGATGTTGAGAATTTTTCTGAAGTGTAGATGTTTAGGAAGGAGATAGATTTTGCTGTTCGTTCACTTTTTGAAACTTTGAATTTATCTATTTTATCTATTATACATATTACCTCATTCTGTGAATTTTGAATTTATCTATTTTATCTAGTGCGGACTTTCTTCTAATCCGGTCGCCGGAGCTCTCGTATTCGTATGGACGTATATCGTAGATGTGTCTTTATCAGAGGTTTAGGTATAGCGTGCAATTAACGTCGGAGGGGATCCCGGCGTATTTAGTAAGCGAGACTAATAAATCGACGCCCTTAGTCGAAGCCTCCTCAACCGGCACCCGTAAAAGCCGCGAATCCGCGCCAGCAACGGACGACGAGGCAGCCATCGGATCCGGCGCGGGGCATCTCCCAGTCTCAGGCAAGCAGCGTCTGGAGGCTGCAGCTCGCAAAGTCGCGAGCGACCGCGGTGCGCTCCGAGGAAGGCCATGGCCAACGACCAGATATCGCTGCCGTACCTGGTGGCCATCCTACTGCTGTCGGGACTCATCATCCGCTATCTCTTCTTCTCGGGTCCGCCGGTGAGGAGACTTGCGACGACATCGCCCGAGGCCCTACTGCGATCGCGAGAGGCGGCGGTGGAGAGGATTCAGCAGATGTTCCCCCAGACGGAGCGGAGAAGCATCCTGTGGGACCTACAGCGGAACGGCGGGAGCATCCAGAGCACGACGGAGCGCATTCTCGCTGGCCGTCTTGACACGGTGAGAGGCTTCCTTAGAGCCAAGCAACCCCCTGGTGACGATGGACTGACTCGTGGATGTGACTAGCCGCCCGTCTCGTTTCAGCCGCCACCAGCGCCGGTTCAAGCGACGACCAGTTCGAGCGCTGAATCGCCAACACGGCCGTCGGAGAAGGCGACACAGCCGGACCTGATTACGCGCTACAATCTCAAGGGGAAGTTGAGTGTGCCGGCCGAGGAGGAGAGGAAGCCGTTAAAGGGCTGGAGCTCGAGTCGGGACGAGCGTCAACTGATGCTACAGCGGCGGAGGGACGAGATGATCTTGGCAGCGAGGCGCAAGATGGAGGCCAAGATGGCGGCAGAGAAGACGGCGCGTGGTAGCTGATAGGGGGAGTTCATGGCTTCTCTATCTGTCAAGGGGTGAATGTTGTAGTGCGCTTTGTTGAATTTACAGCGTTGCGTTGGCGCTTGGATAGGGACGGAGGGATGGAGGTTGAACAAGAGACGGGGTTCAAACAGCAGCAAGTTGCACACGCTACCTACTTTTGGATCGGACTATTGAATGGAGAGTCGATGATGGTCAGGCCATGATCGGGTTCCGTCTGGGATTTACGTGGCTCGAGTCAGGCCAAAGGGGGATCCAGGGATCGGGTCGTGAGTTGACAGCTCCCCAGCCACACGCACAGCCCCAATCGTCGTCACCGCGGGGCCACCCCAGCCACCAGCCACCAGCGAGCCAGGCTTCATCAACCAACCTCGTCTCGTCAGCCTGAGCTGACTGCACACGCGCCTGATTTTTGGCTCGCTCCTGAACAGGGCTTGTTTTTGGGAAGCCTGCGATCCTCCGTGCCTCTGATTCTGCCACCGCGGCAACGCCATACTACGAGAAGCGGCTTTTGGTCCTTTTCGTCTGCTCGCTTTCTATTTATTCCGACGGGTGGCGGCTGTTTGCAAGCGCAGCGGAAAGGTATGTTTTTTTCCCTCCTCGCTGCGGCAACTTTGGTCTCCTTTTTTTGACCCTTTTCCCGTCAGACTCCCCCTCGCACTACTATCGTCTTTTTTCTCCTGGGCTCGCTCTGCCTTGATACCGAGTTTCGAAAAAAAAAAAAAACCACGGCGCTCGACGGCGCGGAATCCGGCTCAGCTGGTCATGTGTGGTGCCTGGAACGGGGTTGAGAGTCTATAGCTGCGATCGCCCTCAGTCGCTAGCTACTATTTGCAGCCATGGCTGCCTCGAGGGATTACTATGCCGACCTGCAGCTGCCTCCATCCGCGGACATTCAGGAAATTAAGAAGCAATTCAGAAAGCTAGGTAATCAGGGGCTCGCTTTGTTGGGTGGGAGACCTCTCTGCTAACGCGCTTTAGCTCTCAAATACCATCCAGATCGCAACCCGGGCCGAGAGGTGGAAGTCAACTCCCAGTTCCAAATCATCCAGTCGGCACACGAGGTGCTGTCGGATCCCCAACAGAAAGCAAAGTACGATGCCAGCATGAGAGGTGGCCGAGTTCCTGGCGGATCTGGAGTCAAAGGGAATCCCTGGCAGAACGCTGCCCATAACTTCCCTCCGCCTCCACGTCGGACTTCGACGCGCAACCCGCCCTCAGGGGCGCAGCGATGGCAGTCTCGGTTCTCTAGCGGAGTTCCCCCGACTGCTAAGCAGCAGACGGCTTCCGACTCCGAGGCGAAGAAGACGGCTGCTCGCGCGTTCGAGAGCATGCGCAAGCCGCAACCTCAGGCCGGCTCGAGAAATTCACACTATGATGCCAGACCGCCTCCACCTCCGCCGCCGCCTCCGCCGATGCCTCCACGGACTGAAGCCGGCAAGAACCGTGCCGACGCTGCTTTCGGGTCTCGGAAGACGGGCTTTCATCCTCGGTCCGCCATGCCGGGCGATGAGCCTCCCGTCTCGAGTCGGAACTACTATTCGAGGCCTCCCGCCGAGAGTCCTCCGCCACCACCTCATCCACCGCGGAGGCCTGTTCCATCTTCGATGCCCGATCCCTTGAGTCAGTTCCGAGCGCGTCCCCAGAGCATGCCCTACTCTTCACACGGAGGGGAGAAGACAAATCCATTTGAGGGAGTTCAGCCATCGCGCAGGAGCAGCGTGAGGGAAATGAGTGGGCACGACGACTCGACATCCTCCCGCCACGAGCCTGCCCGCCCAAGCTATACGCAACCATATGAACCGCATGATGCTGACGATAGTGGACCACAAGCAAAGAAACGAGACGAGGATACTTCTCGATCCCGCTTCGATTCGAGAACTGGTTCTGGTGCCAACCATGAGGCAGTCTCGGCTGCGAGTCCACCCAAGAATACCGAAAAAGGTAAGCAATGTCCCCAACTCGAAGATAAGCCAGATCTAATTTGCTGCAGATCTCAAGGCGGAGAACCAAACTGCCCGCGGTCCTTCGATGTATGATCCTCCCCATCATGAGCAAATCCCCCAGCGTCCAGTTTTTGCCAGTGGAACCCCCTCGAAGCCCCAAAGCGTTGGATCCGGATACGGGCAGATCCCGGTTCGCAAACTGGCTTCCAGTGGATGTCAAGTTTCTTTCCAAACACAAACTGCTTTCGAGAAACAACAGTTCCTATTCCTGCATCATTTGATCAGCAATATGGAGGCTGGAGCTCAACCCGATAAGAATGAAGCACGGCGAGAGAACGTTCCGCATGGCTGCCGTATGACAGATTACGCTGACTCTTCTGATGCTACTAGCTTCCAATTTCCTGTGGGCGACGATACCTTTGAACGGACACAACCTCCGAGCCAGTCTGCCAAGAGCAGCTTGGAGGACATCAACACCAGTTTTGTCAAGGACGATGTTCCCAATGCGTGGCAGTTCAACGCTGGAAGCACAGAAGGTGGCAGCCAGCCCGTCAGCCGAAACTCAACAGGCCGACGCACCAAACGAGGCACTTTTGAAGGGAATTCGACCATGCCTTCTGCTGATCAGCATCCCGCTCACCAGACTGATGGCCAGTCGCAGACGGAGGCTCAACACGGCGGGTTTGATGCGGACGGCTGGACCGACAAGTTCAACGCTCAGACGTTTGTGCCGCGTTCTCAGCCGGCCGGCTCTTCTTCGCCCACCCGGTGCAGTCGATCCAACTCTAAGAGGGTCAGGACGAAACCAACGGCGGGAAGCGCTGCGGTCGTCGAGGAGTACAGCAGCGAGGATGAGTGGTACGAATGGCGCGGCCGCAACGCCCAGGCAAAGCCTGCAGCGGCAGACAGTCCGCTGGCCATGGACATCGACTCCCCCCCCTCTGTCCCGACAACGTCACTGGACCAGGCTGCTGGAGTTCGAAACATTCCCCTGGAGCCCTCGAGGCCTGAATGGCGTCCTGGCAACCCAGAACCTCTCGTGACCGACGACAAGCCCGAGCGGCCGGCCAAGGTCCCGCTCAATGCGCGCAACATGGGATCAGAAGACAGCGAGGAGTTTAGAGCCAGCTTTGCGGATTTGCGGAATGTGGCGCCCATCGGGCAGCAGAGGGCAGGCCTGAGGTCGCTTACGGACCTCAAAGACGAATTGCCGTTTGAGAGCAAGGCATCGGACGAGCCACCCATCTCTCTTCCCGAGACCCAGCCCCTTCAGCTCCCTTCTGTGCCTCAGGCGCCGCGTCCGCCGCCAGCTGCTGCCATGGATAGCCTGAAGCCGGACCCCTTGGTATGGACCAAGTATCTGGCCGAGTTCCAAAGCTACCTTCAAAAGTGGGACGTCTTCAACGGCCAAGTGGTGGATCACTTTACAACCCGTAAGGTTCACGTGGCCAAGACGCGGATCGCGAAAGGATATGCCTTTCTGGGAGCCCGTGGCGAGACCGACATTCTCGAGTACATCAGCTGGGTCCGACAGGATAACGACGTCCGACAGCGTTGGGGGGCAGCTTGCGTCGAGCACGCCGCGCGGCTTCGCGAGTTCATGGCCGTCAGAGAAAAGATGAAGGCTCTACTCTGAGCTGCGCGAGATGGAACATCGCCACGGACTGCAGATGTTTCACCTCCGGAAGCGGACCGTCTACATCTTCAGCTGACTTGAGCCTGTGTTCCTTTTTGCTTGCTTTTTAACCTGTTCCCCGGGACGCGCTTTGCCCTTTTCTTCGCGGGTGCAGAAACTATCTTTCGACTTGGAGCTTGGGCACTGGACGGCTGACGAGGTTTTTCTTTGGAGCTCCCGGCGCTGAAGATTTACGAACGCGGACGAGGTTGCAGACGCGGACGAGTCGGATGGTCTCTTACTGTCCCGTCCGGCTGATTTTGCCTTGCCGTCTTCTTTCCGTCTCGTTCGCTCTCCTGCTTTTCTTCGTCTCGTCGTCGGAATTGGTACGTTGTTGTCTGGGGATGGAATGACAGGCCTTGGTCCGCGCGGCGATTGGAGGCATTTTCTGCGCGCAGGGGGAGTAGAGAGGCTCGATCAAGGGTTTAGGCAGTGGCTTGATTTGTGAGATACCATATAGAGCCTTCCTTTATTACATATGATGGTGGTCATGGTTGGTGAGGTTGTGAGTGTCGTGATGTTGGTGGTGATAAGTACCTTGATCAACCTACTGCACTCGGTCGGAGCCTCGTGCAGTAGGTTATAAATGCGAGGAGCTCCGTCGAATGCGTTCGCCGTCTTGTTCTTCTTTCTCGCCTTGTCCGTCTTTCTCGTTCGTCATCTTTCTTTATTCCTTTCGTCCCCTTTGTCTCCTTCGTTTCCTTCGTCTTTGAATAGGCGAAGCTACTAGTGGCATCACGATATGCTCATAACGCACGAGCACTGAGGACAGGATGCTGTCGTAGACTTTGTCCCCTTCTTACGTTACGCTACTACCGTTATTACTACTTTGACTTTATTACTACTTTGACTTTACGGAGCGATCATCACTACGGCTAGCAGCTACTAAGAAGCCCTAGAGAGCTCTAAAGCCTTTGTCTATTGCCCAATCTCTGCTTTTTCTTATTCTATATATTGATGGCCCCATCGATAATCCCAAATGTACTGCAGTCTGCGCCAGTAGACGCAGCCAGTGAATAGATCCCCGTTCCTCTCATAGCCCTGCGGATGCTCCACACGAGGCTCTTCCGTGTGGTGCCTATGCCATGGCCACCGCTCGTCACAAAGAACGCCGAGTCGACCGACTTCAGCTCGTCTCCTTCGTCTGCTGTAGGTGGCGGCTTGTTTTGGGTCGATTGAACAACGGCCGGGAGCATATTGAACGCGTTTAAAACAGGGATTGCTGTTTCAGCATTGAACCAAATGCTCTATGTCGCCCTCGGACTAAAACCGCTAGCGCCGCTTGTTCAAAGCTTAAGCCGGTTAAGATAGTCGCTATTCGTCGTCTTCATACTCGGGCAAAAAGGGATCGTCGTAGTTAGCACTCGTGCTAGCGCCGTCGTTTGATTCGCGCGTGTGTACGGTGATAGTTTTAATAATATCTCCGAGCCTATCCTTTATGAGTGCCGGTTCTCGCTCCCGTCCGTTGAACGATGCTATTAGAATGCTAATCTAGGAGCTAGCGGGTAGTCATGTATGTAGCTATCTTAGAGTCGTCTAATCACTTTTAATTAGCTTCTAATATTAGATAAAAGACGAGGGAAAGATAAGGGATAGACGACTATCTTCTAAACTTCTTACCTAGCGATTTTTTAAGATTAATCTAAGGTAAATAGTAGGAAGATTCTAGCGGGGAGAGGATAAAAAGAAGAGGATAGTAGGAAGAAAATGTAAAGGAAGATTAGGTCTTCTATAGAATTAAAGGAGGAAAGAGATTTAGCTAGTTTCTAGATATCGTAGCTATTAATTTTTTTTTAGTAAAGCTAGAGAAGTAGTATAGGAAGTGGACCGGAGCGTAGGTAGCTTCCAGTTTTGCGAGGAACTAAACAAATCGCGTCGCTACAGCGGAAAAAGTGATAACCCGAGAGGAGAAAAAAAGCCCCCCGGAGGGTATCATCATTAGATTCCCCCTTTAGCTAGACGAAGCAGCCTACGAAGAAGCCAGACGAAGCAGCCAGACGAAGCAGCCCACGAAGTGGCCGAAGTAGCCAAAGCAAGGAGTAACGATAGCTTCCTTTTTCGCGCCCCTCTACTAGCCCTATCTACCTCCTTCACACAGCAGCTTTGCTTTACCCTAGGTCAAGGGCTTACGTTGGCATCAGGGACTTGTCTATTTTATTTATTGTTCTTTTTGCTAATCTCTCTTCGTCGTGGTTTTAGTGGCATCACGATATGCCCATGACTCACGAGCACTGAGAATAGGGTGCTTTCGTAGACCTCAAGATCCTTTTATTGCGCGCTTGTCTCTATAAAGAGCTATAGTTCCGACCCCCCCCCCAGACAGCATAGCAGCTCCACGAGAACATGAGGCCATGATTTCCAGTCTGTCACCAAGTCCACAAAAGGCCGACTTGTTTCGGGCAAGAATATATCCTGGCTAAATTCCTCTTACTCGCTGTCGGTCCCCTTTTCATCTGGGCCAGATCGCTTCACTTTCTTGGAGGCTTCGCTCTTGTCGGATGCCTCTATCAAGTCGACAACCTTTAGTCATGGTCGACCGAAGTGAAACCAGCAGAGAGACTCACCCGCAGCTCTCTTCTTGGTTGGAGTCCGGCGCTTGGCGGCGGTCCGAGCCTCAGACGGCTTCCGGGCGGACTTAGCGGCTAGAGAAGTGAATTAATTAGCGGAAAGCTCGTGGGAAAGGGTCGTTGTTCTTACGTGTGTCATGGCCATCGCCTGCCTGGTCCTTGGCCTCGATTTCGGCAATCTCCTTGACGATCTTGGTCCACATGTTCTGCAAGCTCTTTGTCGTTCTGCCTTCCATTTTGATTTTGCTCCAGTTGATGGTCTTGCCGTCGTCCTTGAACTGACCGATGATGCGGAGCAAAAGCTGAAGCTATGAGAACCGTACATGTAAGCGAAGCCTGCAAGGTGGGAAGAAGTGCGTGAATCCAGAGTGTGAGGCGGAAAACGGCAGAGATGCTGGCTCTAGAATGTGGAGCGTGAAGGAGGAGAGCCGTGGAGAACCGTGGAGGAAGAGAAGCGTGTGTAGAGGAAGAGAAGCGTGGAGGGAGAGAAGCGCGAAAGATGAGAAGTGTGAAGGAAGAGAGAGCTGTTCGGCTCATAGATGGCATGGACGAAAGGCAAAGGAAGACGCGGAAAACAGGAAATCTCATCAAGCTTAGGTACCTTTGCATCCTCGGTCCAGGGGAGCTTGCCAGGCGTAACGTCTCCGGAAGACATCGTGAGTGACGAGCGTGAAGTGAAGTCTTGAAAAGGGAGGGGCTATGGAAAGCGAAGAGGCTCTTGGGGATGGAAGGTGGGAAGGGTGGAGGAGAGAGTGTGGGAGAAAGGGAGAAGAAGAGAAAGAAGAGGAGGGAAGAAGAAGAGGAGGGAAAAAAAGAGAAAGGAAAAGAAAAAGAGGGAGAAAAAAAGACAGCTGGGAGGAGTAGGCAGGTAGTAGGTGAGGCTGCGAGGGGAGGGGTTAGGATAGCATGTACGGTGGAAGAGAACATTATGGAAGGGGGGCGTGGGTGTTGGGTGCTGGGAGGTGCTGGGAGGTTGCCAGCGGTAATTTTGGGACAGGGCTTCTACGCACTCGGTAGTACAGACATACTCACGATGAAGTGATATCTACAGAGTTGGGGAGCTGTATGAGCTATGAAGATAAACTCGTGGTAGGGTACGAGTACTGAGGCTCCCGGAAATGAGGTGGTTGCACGTGTGGAAGCAATGGCAGCAAAAGACCCATCTGGCAGCACCTCTCTTCTCTACCCAGTCAGCTGTAGTTCTCTCCTCTTCTGGACAGAACGCGTGTCACTACCGGCAAACCGCATTCTTCATACGCGTTCCCCTGTCTCGACTTTTTATGCCTGGAGAGGCTGCGTAGAGCTTGTAGTAACAGAGACAGAAGCGGGGACGAGCTGATACATGGATTATCGATGGGTCCATCAAGGTTCTCTTCGCTTGTTGATCTCCTAGTGAAGATTTCTAGAGATTGGCCAACATACAAAGGCTTTAGAGCTCTCCAGGGCTTCTTAGCAGCTGCCAGCCGTAGTGATGATCGCTCCGTAAACTCGTAGTAGTAATAACGGTAGTAGCGTAACGTAAGAAGAAGACAAGGTCTACGATAGCATCCTGTCCTTAGTGCTCGTGCGTCATAGGCATATCGTGATGCTAGTAGTAGCTTCGCCTATTTAAAGACGAAGGAGACGAAGTAGACGAAGTAGACGAAGTAGGCGAAGCAGACGAAGCAGACGA
>NJES01000587.1:0-11835 GCA_002591395.1 Ophiocordyceps camponoti-rufipedis | reverse complement strand
CTCCCCCCCCGTCGGCACAACCCCCCTCTCACCCCCAAGCCTCATCCCCGAAGCCCTCGCCAAGCTCGAACGCCAACTCTCATCACGATACCGTCCCACGCCCCTCCCCCGACCCCTCGACCCCCTCGAGCGCGGCTACTGGCTCTTCGACTGCACCGCCTGGCCCCCGCAGACCCGTCTCGACGCCTGGGTCTTTCTATCCAATTACGTTGGCAATGGCGTGGCTGGCTGGGGCGTCTGGTGTCGTCGCGCGCCGCCGCCGGGGCACGAGTCTATCCGCTTTTACTGCTGGGCTCTCGTCGCTAAGCATGTCTACCTCCTTGTCTACCTCGCCAGCACGCGGCGCGTCAAGGCTACGGGCGCAAAGTGGTATGATGCTGAGGGAAAGGTGGCGATTGAGGTGCTTCCTAACGAGAGGCGTACTTGTTGACGATTTTCTTTTTGGATTTCCTGGCGGAGCCTTTTGCTTTTGATGGCCATTCTCTCAGATTTGAGAGTATTTTCCTTTCTTGGCTTTGTTCGTTCTAGACTCTGGGCTGGGCGGAGTTGGAGTCTAACGTGGTCTCTTCGCCACCGGCGTTTCCCGTCTGCCGAGTATCGGGGACTTGTATATCTTGGAAAAGGATGGGGATTTAAATACAGCTTCACGTCTTTCGTTCCTTGTCTGCTTATTCCATGTTCTATTCCAGCGGACGTTGGTATCTGCACATAAATGATTCTTTTCTGCGCAAACAAGAGCAACACAATCGAGACTCAACCGAGGCACACAAGGCATAGTCATGCTCAAGAGTAAAGTGATGCCACGAATCTCTCAAACGATACACTCCAGTACAGTCACACGCCGAAACCAGGATTCCCTCAGCTACGGATATACGACATACACCATACAGGGCAGCTCAACGAGAGCAGCACAAAGCCTATCGACGACAAAGGAGAACAGAATCGATTGATGAAGAAGAGGAAGAACAAAGACTGTTTGTCACAACCCAGCGTCAATTCCAGGCTGACATCTAGGCCTTGGCCGCCTTTGCCTTACTCTTGAGGGCTGCACGTTTTCTCGGGACCGTGGGCTTGCGTTTGGGCATGTTGTCCACCCAGTATTGAATGGCAGCCTGGGTGAACTTTTCGTGCCGGCCCTTGCAGCGCTCGTTTTCAGCCTTGGCTTGATCAACATACGGCTTCTTCTCAGCGTCGCTCAACGCGTTCCACTTCTCGACGGCGGCTTTGAAGACGTCAGCCTGGCGGTCTCCCGGATTCTTTTGTCCCGGCAGCTGCGATGACATGTAGATCGCCAGAGCGTTGCGCGGGCGCTTGGGCTGACGATCGTCTGGGATAAATTTGGCTCCTTTGTTGCAAAGGCGAATGAGACGGCGACGGGCGATGTTGGCCAGGTAGACGACCTCGACGGGGTGCGACTTGATCCACCTCTCGAGCTCCTTCTTGTTAAATTTATCGTTGTCTTCCGTCTGGGCTTTCCAGGCCTAAGAGGAAACGGACGAGGCCTCGGTCAGCAAAGGAAAGCCTGCGCGGTAAAGACATAAACAGAGAGATATCCTACCTCCATCTCAGCGGCGGTAGCCTTGGAGTACTCGTTAAAGAGACGATTGAGCTTCGTGGTCGCGGTCTCGTCGTTTCCTTTGGGATAGTGGGTGGCTACATATAGCGACCACGGCGTAGCAGGCCGACATTTCGGCATCCTCCACAAAGAGAGCATCTTGAGGTAGCGCAGCTTGGCCTTTTCTCTCTCCTCGGGGCTCATCTGCTTCCTCTGGTACTTGAACACCTTCTTCTTCTTCTTGACGACTGCCGGCTTCTTGGCCTTGGCCTTAGCCTTGGCCTTGACCTTGGCCGGAGCCTTCTTCTTCTTCTTTGCGGCGGTCGCAGTCGACTTCTTCTTTGCGGCGGTGGTCTTCTTGGTAGCGGGAGCTTTCTTGGCAGCCGGGGCCTTCTTGGCCTTTGCCGTCGTCGGAGCGAGAACAAAAGCCGAGCCGGAAAAGGCACGCGCCGACAAGACGGGGATGACGCGACGGGCCGAGACGGAAGCCCAGACGAGGCCCGACGGCGTCACCCGGCGGGCGACGACACGGCTCAACGACATGAACATGGCAGGCGCAAGAGGGTAGAGTTGAGAAAACGCGTCCGGAGAATTTCTCCCTCAATGGAAAACAAATCAAGGGAAAAAGAAAGCACCCCCTCGTTCCACGTCTTCCTTGTCGCGAATCGAGTTCGAGTTAGAGCGAGGCCCGTCCGAAAGAAGCCCGCTCCAGACGAGAAGCCGTCAAGATTTCCCTCTCACACACACTCAAGGCGGAAGCGTGAAAGACAACGAGGCAGAGAGGGGAAGCACCTCGAGAGACAAGGAGCCGACGTTGTTTTTCGAGACGCGGGCCCTTGGTGTGCCCTCCTCCCCTATCAATTCCAGCCACAGACGCTAGTCCGAAAACGTGAAGCTCCCAGGTGAGCTCGAGTGGGTCCCCGTAGCCGGTACATGCAGCTTGACGCCTCCCCGCGCCCGTTTACAGGTTCTGGGTACGGGCTTGAGCTCCAGTCTAGCTGAGGAAGCTGCTGCCCGAAATGGGGCCGCGTGAGGCAGGCAGTTGGATTCGATGCCCACGTGACGAGGGGCACAGCCACCTCTTGCGGCTCCGGGCTGAGCGATTTGCGCAAAATACGGGGGCCAGCTTTGGAACGAGGAAGCGGTGGCAGTCTCGTCGTATGTAGCTACCGTCCTGCGTGATGTCATGGTGATGCGCTGCAGGCTTGTGTTTTCTTTGGTTTTAGCTCAGGGGAAACACGAGTGTGAGCCTGAAGCGGATGGAGCCTCCAACTGCCAGCTGCAACGGGCCACCCCAAATCAGCCCGCCTACCCGGTAGATACGTACCGTACCGTCAGGCGGCCAGCGACGCGCAGCTTGACCACCATCCATCCACGTCAAACCATCAACCCAATCTCAACCATCCACCACTGCCTCCATCACCAAAAGCCTCATCTCCCAACCCTCCCGAACGCAGCCATGGATCACCGTCCACAAGCTTGGGGCCGAGTCTGAATCCCTCCCCTTTCTCCTCCCCAGTCCGTCCATCACTGACCATCAGCTAGCCTCGAGACGACGTCTATGGCGCCTACGACACCTCTCTCGTCCAGCCCAACGGACCCAAGCAGGCAACGCAACGCCCCATCGTCACAGGCACCTCAGTCGTCGCCATCAAGTACCGTGACGGCGTCGTCATGGCCGCCGACAACCTCGGTTCCGTCACCCCCTTACTCAAAAAGCTCAATGGGAGAAGGAAACTGACTGGCTACAGCCTCGTACGGCTCACTCGCCCGCTTCACCGACGTCAAGCGCCTCCGCCCCTTTGCAAACTCATCCGTCGTCGGCTTCTCCGGCGATGTCTCGGATATGCAGTACCTCAACCGCCACCTCACCGAGCTCGCCCTCGACGAAGCCTACGACGCCGAAACCGACCGCCCGCGCCTTTCGGCCGCCAACCTGCACCGCTACCTCGCCAAGCTTCTCTACCGTCGCCGCTCCAAATTCGATCCTCTTTGGAATCACATTTTAGTCGCGGGCTTCGACGACAAGGCTGTCCCGTTCTTGGCTGCCGCCGACCTCCTCGGCACCACATACTCGGCACCCAGTCTCGCCACTGGCTTCGGCGCCATGCTTGCTCAGCCCATCCTGCGTCGGCTAGTACCCGATGAGGAATCTGCCCGCAATCTATCCCGCGAGGACGCAGTTAAGGCAGTCAAGGAGTGTATGAAGGTCCTCTTCTACCGCGACGCCAGGAGTATGGATCGCTACTCCCTCGCCGTCGTTACAAAGGATGGCGTTGAGCTCTCGACCGACGAGAAGCTCGAGAACCAGAGCTGGGCGTTTGCCGAGAGGATCAGAGGCTACGGCACCCAGACTGTCTAGCCTGCCGTCCGTCCTCGTCTTCCGGAGTATGTAATGATATAAAGGAACTGATTCATTATTCATCTGTCCTCTATCTCCCATCCCTCGTCGTCGCATGCCGGGCTTTGATAGTCTCGTGACGTCTTAAACCAAATCCATCCGCCCACGACACAACCCTCGCCGTACCAGCCGCGCGCGGATAGGCTCGTCACTCCGGAGCGCAAAAACCTCCTCTGCCTCGTGTCCCAACTTGGCCTTTTTATGAGTCGATCCATTTTCAAGAAAGAAAGAAAAAACACATAAGTGGAGAGACGGGAGATATACAGCCAATTCGTCGTGACTCCATCTACAGCGGGAGAAGGGCGAGCACGTCGATGCAAGCGCGTCTGGCTGCCCTCGGGCACTTTTCCACCGATCCCCTATATTCACACAAAATGCGGCCGTTACTCGACCGTGACCGACTTGGCCAGGTTGCGAGGGAAGTCGACGTTGAGGCCCTCGAGGACGGCGAGCCAGTAGGCAATCAGCTGCAGAGGAATCACGTTGAGGAGGCCTTGCAGACAGTCGACCGTCTTGGGCACTTCGATCTTCTCCGCGTCCGAAGACTTGAACTCGACGTCGCCCGTGTTGCAGATGACGATGGGCTTACCGCCTCGAGCAATGACTGTAGAACATCAGGTCAGCCGTCATCGACACTTTGCTTGAGATACAGACGGGGTTTGCCAAGAGAAAAGAACAAGAAACTCACCCTGCTGGTAGGCGTTGAGCGACTTCTTAAAGATCTCGTCGCGCGTCAAGATCATGATAATGGGCATGTTCTCGTCCACCAGGGCCAGAACACCGTGCTTGAGCTCGCCCGACATGACGGCCTCGCAGTGAAGGTAGGAAATCTCCTTGATCTTGAGGGCGCCCTCGAGGGCGGTAGAGAACTGGCTGCCGCGGCCCAGGAGCAGCAGCGACTTCTGGTTCTTAAAGACCTTTTGGCAGAGCTCCTTGATGGGCTTGTCGAGGTCCAGGATTTGCTTGATCTGGCCCGACACATTGGCCAAGCCCTCCATAATCTCCTCGCGACGAGCCTTCTTGGACGCGCGGTCCTCGCTAAGCGACAGGGCGAACATGACCATGGCGATGAACTGCGACGTGTAGGCCTTGGTCGAGGCGACGCCAATCTCGGGTCCGGCGTTGACGTGGACGCCGCAGTGGGTGAGCAGCGAGATGGAGGAGCCGACGACGTTGACGATGCCAACCGTCAGCGCACCGCGCTCCAGACAGTAGCGCAACGCCATGAGCGAGTCGGCCGTCTCGCCGGATTGGGAGACGAAGACGCACGTGTCGTCACGGAAGACGGGCGCCTCGCGGTCGAGGAAGTCGGACGCAAGCTCGACCGAGATGGGGATCTCTGCAAGCTCTTCGAAGATGCCACGAACCGCCATACAGCTGTGGTAACTCGTTCCGCAAGCAATGAAGATGATACGCCGACAGCGGCGGATCGTCGACATGTACGACCTCAGGCCGCCGAGCGTCACCGTCTGGTTGGCGCGGTCGAGGCGGCCACGCATCGTGTTGACGACCGACTCGGGCTGCTCGAAGATTTCCTTTTGCATGAAGTGGTCGAACTTGCCCTTCATGATCTCTTGAAGCTCCAGCTCGAGCGTCTGAATGGTACGCACGTTGGAGCTGCCGTCGGCCTTTTTGAGGCGGTGAATGTTGAGGGAGCCCTCGTGAATGTGCGCGATGTCGTCGTCCTCGAGGTACATGACCTTTTTGGTGTGCTCAACAATGGCGGACGGGTCCGAGGACAGGAAGAACTCGGTGGGCATGGGCATGCCGTCGTCCGTCATGAAGGCGCGCGACTGCGAGCGGTGGAGGAGCGACTTGTCGGGGGCGCCGAGGAGGGCGTTGCTGGGACCGAGGAAGCTGCTGACGTTCTTCTTAAGAGCGACATTCTGCGACGCGGCCTCGGCGGGTAGAGCCGTGTTCTCGTCGGCATACTCGACATCGACGAAGTCGACCTTCATGCGGCGCTGCGTCTTGACGCCGATGACGAGGGGCGAGCCCTTGCGGGCGGCAATGACCTCATGGGGGTAGTGGACCGACTTGATGAGCAGGCCGTAGGCGCCCTCGAGCTCCTGGATGACCGTCTTGGCGAGGTCGGTGAAGCCAATGCTGGGATGTTGGTCGTGGATGTACTTGGTCAGCTTGGCGATGCACTCGGTGTCCGTCTCCGTCTCGAACTTGAAGCCCTTGCTGGTGAGCAGGGTCCTGAGCTCCTTGTAGTTGGTGATGATGCCATTGTGGACAACGGTGAACTCCCAGTGGGGATCAGACCTGAAACGGATCAGCAACGACGCAAAAAGAAAGAATAGGTCGCGGAGGAGGTCATGTTTACCGATGAGGATGGCAATTGGTGGTGGATGGCGGGCCGTGGGTTGCCCACCGGGTGTGAGCAATGCCGGCGTGAGAGTCAAAGACCTTTTCGAGGTTGACGTTGGACTCGTCGATGAGCTTCTTCAGCTTGGCCACCTTTCCGACCTCCTTAAAGGCGTAAACCTCGTTCTTCTTGTCGCCATCGACGGCCAAGCCAGCCGAGTCATATCCTCGATATTCGAGACGGGAGAGGCCTTTGAGCCATGGTTAGCGAGCGAGAATTGGATTGGCCGGGATGCATCTCACCATTGATGAGAGTGTCAAGAATGAACTTGCGATCTTTCTCGACCAAGTAGTTGATGTAACCGAAGATGCCACTGCATAGCAATTAGCATACCAGGCGTCAGACGAGACAAAGCGAAGGAAGACGAGGCGGGGCAAAGCAACGGGGGTTCACCTACCACATTGTGACGAGGCCTCGTCTCCGGGCGAGAAGTGAAAGCGAGCAGGAATAGAGAAGAGAGGATAGAGACAGGAAAGCGAGAGTGCAGCAGAAGGCAGGTCGATGAGGGAGGACGATGGATGCAGTGGTTGAGCGGAGGAAGAGCCAGCTTTACATGCTGGGAGGGGGAGGGGGGGGGATAAGAAGATGGAGGCACGATGCGGGTCGAGGTACCAATGCGGGAACGATACGCGGGCACGCGAGTGATCATGTGCACTGCGGTGGAGAAGAAGTGTCTTTTCCGCCGTTCGCTGCGGGGACGTGACGCATTACGCGAGAGCCGGTACAATACCCCTGAGACGCTGGCGTTCTCCCGACCGCTCGATACATGAGGCACTAATGAGGCGAGGCATCAACCAGCTTTCTTCCTTTTTCTGCCATGCAGCGGCGCAATCCTCCATCTGAAGCAGCAGAAAACAGCTCTCCGCGGTGCCGGCACTCCCAGGGCATCTATCTAGTACATACCTACATACATACTGTAGGTTGGTAGGTGTACGATACACCCGACTCGGTACCTACATGGCAGCCGGTGACGACGCAGGATCCAAGGCCTTGTTTGCCCTATATTGCCCTCTCAAGGGAGTGGGCACCCGGACAACAGGCGTTGGCTGGCTCCTCCAAGGCTGTGCGCTGTGCTGCCGCAAACCGAAACTCCCCGAGCCTGGCTGGGCAACGGGAACCTAACCGTGGGCCCAGCAACAGACACAAACACAGCCTCCCATCCCAGCTTCAGGCAACCCCTATTCAGGTAGCCCCCTATCTTCACACCGTATCCATCACCAACCCGTCCGCGTTTCCCAGACTCCCCTTGTGTAACGTCTTGCCCCTTGGCGCCAAGCAAAGCGCTGCACAACCATCATCCGCGACGTCATCCCTCGTATCTCGTCTGCTGTGCCTCGTACCGCCTTGTGTTGTTGAGGACCGCATGCTGGTCCTTGCCGCCACTGCCTTCACAGCCTCATTTCTCCTAAGAATAGGCAGATCATTGTGGACTGATGCTCCAGTTTATTCATGTGTACTTCGTACGAATACCAATATGTTTCTACCACAGAATCGCTTTAATGCTGACTCTTTGCCGGCACTCCGGGAGAGAGGCCTATTTCCATGTCTGCTATTCTCATACCTACATACCTATTCGTACCTGCCTATGCTTCACGCTTGTCATTCGTCGCTATGGCCTGGCGAACCGTTCTCGCCTCTCTACTATGTAGATAGCCATTTATGGTACGCTCCTGTCTGTCCTTCGCTGGAAACGCTCTCGCTCCATCACGCGCGCCTATCACAGCTTCCGGTACTCCAATTTACCCTCGAGCTTCTTCGCCTCGGCCACCTTGCGCACAGCCTTGTTAAAGTCGTCTTGGTTGATGGAATCCCTGTAGTCTTTGATCGCGAATAGACCCCTACATCAGACGTCAGCTGAAGGCCAAGAACAAATTCGACGGAGAGCTTACGCTTCGGTCACGACGTTTCTCAGGTCTGCCCCGTTCAACCCGTCGCTCATCTTGACGACGCTTTCAAAGTCCAAGTCTCCATCGATGGCGACGTTGGCCGCGTGGATCTTGAGAATCTCCAGCCGCCCGACCTCGTTGGGCAGTGGGATTTCGATTTTGCGGTCCAGGCGACCAGCACGCAGCAGCGCCGGGTCCAGCGTGTCCGGCCGGTTCGTCGCCATGATGATCTTGGTCTTGCCCAGGTAGTCGAAACCGTCAAGCTGGTTGAGAAGCTCCATCAGGGTCCGTTGAATCTCTCGATCCGCACTAGTACCCTCGGAGAACCTGCGGCCACCGATGGCGTCGATCTCGTCCATGAAGATGATGCACGGCTCGTGCTCCTTGGCGTATCCAAACATTTCCCGGATCAGCCTCGCAGACTCGCCAATATACTTGTCCACAATGGCCGAGGAGACGACTGTCGATCCGTCAGCCGATGAAGCTTGGGCGCCCTTGCTGCCGTTCACTCACCTTTCAAGAAGTTTGTTTCCAAACTGCTAGCAACCGCCCGCGCAAGGAGCGTCTTGCCCGTCCCCGGCGGTCCGTAAAGCAAGACGCCCTTGGGAGGCTTGATACCCACTCGGAGGAAGAGCTCCGGGTTCTTGAGGGGAAGCTCGATGACTTCCCTGAGCTCGCGAATTTGATCGTTGAGACCGCCGATGCCAGCGAAACTGACCTGACCCGGGTCTTCGAGTGACATGTTGTAGACGAGCGGATCGACTTCGCGTGGCAACATGCGCATGATGGTCAGAGTCGTCATGTCCAAGGCGACGCGCGTGCCTTGCTTCAGCTTGACCTTGTCGACCTTTGATCTACATCCGACGACATATCTAGGACCTGACGAGGCTTTTACAATGACTGCGATAGCAAGTTAGCCAGTGGTAGGCGTCTTGGAGAGTGATTCATACAGCGCTCGTCGTCGAGCTGTTTCAGCACTTCACCAATAATCTGCCCGACGCTCTGCAAGGCCTTGATGTTGTCCTCGGTCCTGTCAAAGTCCTTTTGGAGCTCCTTAATTTCCAGCCGCAGGTTCTTCAGTTTGGCCTCCCACTCGCGGGATTCGATGAGCTTGGCCCGGTACGAGTCCAGGGCGGCTCGGCGCTCTTCATCGGGCGTCATGGTATGTTTCGCTGTGGCAGACTCGAAGAGTTCTAGCGAACGTATTGAGCCGTCCTAGGGTATGGTAGCCGGTGGCGCTGGAGTGAGAGTGTAACGAGATTTAACGTCGAAGAGCAGTTGTGGACGTTGGTCACATCTTAGCTCGAGCGATGCTGCGCTACGACCGGCAGAACATCGGCCGCAACCGGGCCGTGCGTGCCGTTGCTTGTGGCTGACCCCGGCACCTGCCTGCCTACCCTGCACCTGTATACAAAGCACTCGAGAGCAGGGCGACGCCCAGTTTATTATTTCCCATCAACCGAGACTGCTGCCCATGTCTTCCAGCCATACAGGTCATCGAGCAAGAAATCCCCCAAGGGAGCTCAGGATTCTCGAGTATGCGAATGCAGTAGCCCGGGCTTCATCTGTACAACTCATGTGTCGCAATGCGAGATGACCTCAGTCAGCGCCTGCTTGACCTAAATCCGCTTTTGCGTCCTCGTCGACATCAAAGCCCAGGGCCGCCAGTTCGCGAACAAGCTCGTTAATCTTGATCACTTTTGCAATCTGTTCCGGCAGCAGCGCCTCGCCGCCGTCCTTCTTGGTCTGGAGTTCCTTGGCCTGTTTCAATTTCTTCTTGAGACCGCGGGCCTTCTTCTCGCGCTCGACCTGAGGGTCGTCAGGCTCCTTTATTTGCGGCGACTTCCGATACTCGTTGCCGCCACCGCCATCGTCGTCGTCGTCGTCGTTGGCAGCGTTCTTGGCAGCCTTTTTGCGCGCCTCTCGTCTCTTGGCATTCTTATTGCTTTTGGAGGAGGTGTGCTCTGGCTGGTCGCTTTGCGATTCGGCGGCGCCGGGAATGCCAATCTTCTTGCCGCGGTCGCGGAAGGCCTCAGCGGTACGGTTCTTGTACACCTCGACGTCTTCGGGCGGGCGATAGCCAGGACGAATCTTGATGGCCTTGCGGGTGCTACCGTCGGCCCTGACTGACTCCGGTATCTGGCGTTGTCCGCTATCGGCGTCTGTGACTATGCCTGCGTTGGTGGTGCCTTGGGAAGACATGGCGTCGGAAGGGAGGAGTGGATTATCGGCTCGGTCCTCTGCGACGAAGAGCGGCCCCAGCTGCCAGGGAGGCACGACGACCTCGCTGACCCTGTGACCGAGGGTTCCAATGTTCACCGTGGTGTGCAGTCGCCAGGTTCTGGATATCGAGGTGGTGGTGGTTGAGTGGCGCGGCACTGTGGCTTGCTCTTTTCCAGATATCCCGTGTTTTTCCGGCCTGGCCGTCTGACCTAGGAGTACCGCGACACGCATTTTGGTGCGCGGATACCTCGCTGTCTGAATGAGCCACTGAGCGCCTCAGCCTCGCAAGCAGCAAATTTTCTGACTAATCAGAAGCTGTCGCCGCCTGGCTCTGGATCTCGTTACCGTGTTTGTGCGAATGTTCTCGATCCTTTGACCACCCAGCCTTGGTTGCAGGCTCCCGACTCAATCGCGCAGGACCACAATCATGGTAAGGGCACGGGTTTCTTCGGCCGCAAGCTTCGCTAATTTGTGGCGCTCAAGTCTCTCGGTAGCCAGCTCTACAGGCAAGTCTCGGCCGGAAATGGCGCGCGAGCACGAGCCCGAGCACTGACGGGAGGCCCTCCAGCTCGCTCTTCAAGACCAACTACGCCATGCTAGCAACGATTTTCGGTGCTGGCTTCGTTTTTGAGATGTTCGTCGTCTCTCCGCGCGGGATGGCGTATGGCTGACAGCCGTGACAGGGGCTTCAATTCGACCATGAACAAGTTCTGGGACAACTACAACCGAGGCGTGCGTACAGGACGGTGTCGGTTCAGGGAGACTTGTGGCTAACATGGAATACAGCGCCAATGGAAGGACATCCGAAGCAGATATGTCGAGGAGGATGCAGAGGAGGGCATCTGACAAGGCCCAAAGGGCTTCCGTGAGACTTGGAGTCTGCGGACGAGCGCGAAGGATGCCTAGAGGAGATGTATGTTTTATAGACGTCTGCAGTGGGTACTCGAGCAATGACGTTACCGACCGGAACGACCCCATGAGATGCGTGACGGTCTGATAGGCAACGAAGACACAGACGTAAAGCCCTACCAGCCCGCCCAAGCGCTGTCTGCCCTCATTGATTACTTGCCTCCAACTGCAGTATGTAGCTGGCCACATTCTCCTGGTAACATAGAAAGTCTCGAATGCCGCAGCAATGTTGTAGACGGTTGTAGGTGGTCCAAGATAGTGGAAGCTCCAGGCCCGAGTCGTTGGGGAGTCGAGCACTGGAGGCTGGCCAAACCGAAGCCGGTCCACCGAGGGGCAGAAAGGGCCCGCTTATCCCCCCCCCCCCCAAAAAAAAACCCCCCGGTTCAGTTGCGGGCCTTCCTCAACCGAGCACCTCCGTCCTATTCTCTCTGATAGGTAGCATCCCAAAGCGCGCCTTTGAACGCCTCAAGTCTTCTTCTCGTCCCCGAAC
>NJES01000586.1:0-11810 GCA_002591395.1 Ophiocordyceps camponoti-rufipedis | reverse complement strand
GAACCGCAGCAGAGGTGCGAGGATCTCAGGGTGAAGCGATAGGCTCTTCCCGTCTCGTCGTTCCCCCCCCCCCCCTCCCCCCTCCCCCTTTTGGACATTCTCGTCTTGCATCTTGCACTGCATATTCGGGTACGGTACGGATACAAAGCCGGCGAACCGGAGCGAGATGCTTAACCTCTACCTGCGCCTACCATTGCTAGGGATGTGCTCTACCTGATTTCGGGACTGAAGGAGTGTAAAAAGGGGTCAACTGTCCGCCTGAATGGCTGGACCAAGCGAGGTGCTGTGAAAAAACATTGCCATAGAAAAGCGTCAGATGGTAAAGAAATAAAACAAACGACAGAAAGAAAAGAAGATGACATGCCATTCCTCCCAAACAGGAGAAAGAAAAGACTCGAGTCCATCCTTCTCCCGCAAAAAGCCAAATGTTCCATCCACAGGTGTATAAAAACCATGTCAACCACCCACCCAGCGCCATCATCTGCCACGGGAGCTGCTGCCCTTCTAGTGCAACCGCTCCGTCACATAGACCATGGCCGCCAGCCCCGCGCAGCAGCGGGTGCTCATCTCGTGCCTGCACCAGGGGCACTTGACCGTCATGGAGATGGAGCTGCCGTACTCCATCGTGTCCCTCCCGCTGAGGGCCGCCTCCGGGTTGGCCATTGCCTCGTACAGGTTGCTGGGCATGTCGTGGTAGAAGTGGCAGAAGCAGCACTCGACAAACACCTTGGCGATGGGCTCGCGCTCCCGCTGGCTGAGCGCCGGCCTCGTCATCAGAATCTCCTCTTCGGGGAGGGCGAAGGACGTGGGCGGGCCGAGACGGGGCTTGGCCACCCGCGCCGGGACGCCGCTCAGGGGCACGCGCCGAGCTTCCTCCAGGTACGTGCCCGGCGAATGGTCGCGGCGTCCGTAGCTGGCCGGAGCTCCCGTGGCCACCGAGGACCGGATGGGCCTCTCCCGGGCCGGCACCCCCGGCTGGGGGACGAGGCCACGGACGGCGGGTTCGGTATCCCTGCGGTGACGGCCCTGTCGGGGGCCGGACGTGGCCTCGCGGTACGAGGCGAGCACCTTGTCGGCCGCGGCCTGGATCTCGTGGATGCCGCGGTCCGGGGGTGCCCCGAAGCCGTCCGCCACGCTCGAGTCGGTGGAGAGGTGCTTGACGTTGGCGTGCGGCACCTTTTCCAACGGTCTCTCGGGCAGGGCCTTGTCCGACTCAGACCGGGACGTGGCCGGCGTGCTGGGCACCGAGGGGGAATGGAACTCGTCCGAGCCCGCCGACTCCTCCGAGTGGTGCTGGTCCTTGTTGGTCTTGGACGACTTTCTGCGAGACACGACCTGGTTGATTTGCGTCGCGGGCTTGACCACCATCCTCTTGGCCGTACGCGGCGTCACCGTGGCCGGACTGATCTCGGATGGCGTCATGATGCGAGCGGCCGTTGCGTCGTCAACCGTCACGCTTTGAGACGGGAGCGGCGGCAGGCCGTGATCCAGGCTGACCCTCGAGGCGCGCTTCGGACTGCGACGCGGCGGCTCCGGCGGCGTGGACGGTGCTGTCCGATAGCCTCCCTGACCGTCGGAGCTCTCGCGGCGAAGGCGGTCGGCGGCTTCGGCATCCATGTCCCTGGACCGGCGGACCGGGGGGGGGAAGATGCTGAGGCCGGCCGGCTTCTTTCGGTTCATGCTGGTAGAGGCCGCCCTGTGACGCGAGCGACCGGGAGAGATGTCGTCATCGTCAAAGTCGTCGAGACCGAGGGCGTCATCGAAAAAGTCATCGTCGTCAAAGACGTCTTCGTCACGAGACTTGCGGATGTGGCGGATGGCGACGATGTCGCTGTCGTCTTCCGGCTCCCTCAGCTGCAAGTCGTGCTCCTCGCTGGGCGGCGTGGGCGGCTGGGGAGACGAGTCGAGCCCGACGCGGGCACGCCACTGATCGAGCTTGCCGGTGTCGGGAGTGGCGGGCGCCGTGATGGGCGTCGGGGGCACGGCGAGCGAACGGCCCCTGTAGGTCCTCTCCTGGCGCGTGATGGGCGGATAGGCCCTGCTCGTCTCCCGCGGCGAGCCGGCAGCAGAGGTCGGGTGGGAGTGCAGGGGAGCGGGCCAGCGGTCGACACTGGCCCTGCTCTGACGCAAGGCCGGATGGACGACGGATTCGTCCCTGAGCTGATGCTGCTCGTGTTGCTTGTCGCTGGCAATGTGCCTCTCGAGCTCGAGCTTGATGCCGCCGACAAACTCGGGCTCGACCGGAGCCTTGTCGACCGAGGTGCGGCGGAAATTCAAGGGCGAGCGGATGAGCGAGGCAAACGAGCTGGACCGGCTTCGAGGCTTGCGCTGGCTGCTCGTGGATCCGGCCGCCGTGCTCTTGGACCGATCCTTGACCCGTCCGCGGGCGAGATTTGGATCGGGAACGCCCTCGGCCTTGCGCAGGGCCTCGGTCGAGCTCGCAGGAGGTGGCTGCTTGCTAAGACGGCCCTTTCTGGCGCTCTTGGCGGCGGCGGCTGCGGCGGCCCTGACGGCGGCCTCTTCCTTTTCCTTCTTCTCCATCATCTTCTTCTCCTTTCTGCGGCGGCCGTGGGACTCCCAGCTCGGGGAGACGCAGATGGAGCGGTCGTCGGCGGCCTCCTTGACGGATGGATGGCGGGTGACGGCACCCTGAGGGCTGGCCACCTTGTCGATGGGAGTCGTCTCGGCAGCGGGCGTTCCAACAGCCGTGGTGGCCTCGTCGAATCCCAGCGACTCTCCAGGCAAGCGCGGGATGGGCAGCCTGGTGTTGACCGAGAGGCTCGACTTTGGAGGTTTCAGGTCGCCGTCGACGGTGCTGGCGCGTCTGATGATGTTCTCGGCCTGGCTGAGAGGCGAGCAGGGCGGAAGGTCGTTGGGGATAGAGCCTTCGGGCGACTTTTTTGCCTGGAGACGCTCGATCTAAAGCTTGTCAGCGGGATCGTAGTACAGGGGTCCGATGACGCTGACCATGTAGGCGCGCTCCATCTCGAGCATGCGCCGGAAGCTGCTGGTGCGCTCAGGGGTCGCCTCGGAGGCAGCCATGGCGACGAGGTCGGCGACGACGAGTGGCGGAGGTGAGGAAGAGGGATATGGCAAGGTTCGAGGTCGAGGGAATAGGAAGAGACAAGTGGGAAGCGCCCAAGACAGCAGCAAAGGCGGGACCACCGGCGAGCTTGGCTATGAACACGGGACTGCCGGCGATGAAAGCGGGAGAGACGGGGCACGGCGACCGGGAAGACGGGAGAGTCGGCCAGATGCAGCATCAGCTGGCGGCGTGAGCCATTCGGATGTAGATGGGCAAGGGGAGGACGGAAGGGGAGGAGGAGGAGGAGGAGGAGGCAGAAGAGGCAGTAGTAGAGGCAGCAGAAAAGAAAGATGACGAAGAGATGACGGCGGAAGAAGAGGCCGAGGCGCAAGAAATTAGCAAGGGGGGGTGAAAGACGAGAGCGGAAAAAACCCATGAGCGTTGGCTGTGAATAGGTTGGTGGTGTAGGTAGGATGGATGGATGGAGGACTGGTGGTGGTGGTGGTCCACTGATCCACTGCTGGCCCACTGTCGTGCTGCAACCTGCAGGGCCTAGCGCCCAGTAAAGCTTGGAGCTAAGCTTCGACGGACCCGCCGGTTCCTGAAGCTTATCGGCCCAACTTCAGACATCAGTGTGGAGAGAGCAGCTCCTGAAGGCTCGTCCAAGGCTCCCGCAGGATCCATCCGTCCTATGCCTTGTTCCATGGAGCGCCTCTGTTCGCTTTGTTCGTCGTCTGCTACGGCTATCGGTACAGGCTACAGCCCACGTCCTTCTGCTACCTACCTACCTACCACCTACCTACCTCTACCTACGCCGGCTCGCGTAGCACCGTACGAACCCAGGCACCATCCCGCTAGCCCGTCGGTTGCGGGAAGCAGGGCTGTCTTCCATGTCTTGTCTTATTCTTAGCCTATTCTCAGGATCCGACTTCGTCCACTGGTCATTCGTCCACGTGGTCCAGCAGAAACTCGTCTCGTCGTTCCGGTCGGTCTCTTGTTGTTCCGCTGCCGCTTTCAGCCGCCCCCACCCAGTCGTTAAACGGGCGCGCCTTGCATCTCAGCTCTACTGCAGAGCCTCAACCTCCCTCGTCCCGACTCGAGCCGTTCTGCATAGCCGCCAGCTTCTCGTGCCGCCGCCGCCGCCGCCGCCGCCTCGTCACGCGTCTTCTCTTCGCTTCTCTTCTCTTCTCTCCTTGCTTGATTGCGTCATCCTCGCCTCGCCGAATCATCGCCTTTCCGCCTCACTCCCTCCCTCCCTCACGACTGCCGCATCGCGACTAGCCCTCCCCGAATCCGCCGACGAGGCCCTGCACGAATGATACGCTCTTGGAATGCGCCCACGTGCTAATCGGCTCGCGCTCGTCGGACTCGTCGGCACTGCAGCGCTAGCAAGAATGTGAACCGATCTGGGTCGGATCGCGGCTCCATGCCTATCCTTTTCCGGGCCAGAAATCATGTCGACAGAGAGATACCCTCCTCCCGTCATCGTCATCAGTCTGAGACACCTCCCGCTTTCCTCCGGGCCGCTTTCCTGCGACACCTGGACGCAGCCTGCTTCCGCCTCTCAGCCATGTCTTGCTGTTCCCAACGCCTCGTCGTCGGCTTGACACGGCAGAGGCTCTATTTCAGCCCCTTCCACCTAACCGACTTATCTCGGCTTGTTGGCATGCGTCAGTCCTGTTTCATCAGTACTTGCCTTCGTACCAAGTATGCCGTCTTCACCCCTTGCTGTGCGCAAACTAAACAGGCTCGGCATCAGTTGAAGGCCTGTCCTCCTCTCCATAGATTGTAATCATCCGTCTAGGCAACCCGATGTGAAGCTGGCTTCAGATCATATACGAATCCCTGTCGTATTTAAAAACAGCTGGGCCCAACCACCTCCTGCGATACACCTAGCGTTCATCACACCGAGAAGCTCCCATCCTCGGATTGCGGCATTTCTTGCAGATCACGGAAATAGCTGGTCTTACTCGCACCAAGATGGCCAAGGCTGGTTCGTCTCCTTGTTGAAAGCCGCCGCCGCATGACATAGGCTTCGGCTGTGCTGTGTCTATTCGGATGCGCCCATGCGCCCCGGTTGTCTCTTGTTCGCATGCGATACGCACACCCTTGCATGGCGTAGCATCCATCGGACAGAGCCGTTCTGCGAGTCGGGCTGCATTAACACGTCAGCCACCTGCTGAGCTGGACATGAGCTTTCGCTTGGTTGCGGGGGTTGCGTCGATCGAACTCGAGCCTGTTGACTCGACAGAAAATCAGGTAGATGTCACACCTCCTAGGTCTAACAATACGACATCCGCTTCGAATGTGACGAAAAGAGTGAATCGTGTCTTCAGAGGCGTACGATATTAATCTACCGTCTCTGCCTCCTCTCTCGGCTATGCCGGTCCAAGTCATTGTCCTCGCTTCGACCGCAGCGCAAGCTGTCAGCTCAAGCTCCTCACGGTGCCTCGGACTACCGCATGCTGCCCACAATCACCAACAATGTCAGACCCGAAGCAAGACATGGAAAGCGACTCCAGCTCTTTTTCACTGACGAGTTGAGTAAACAACGAGCCTACGTGTTCGTCGGCGACGAAGCGGGATACCGATCGCCCTTGACCTCAAAGTCGGCAACTATCTTGTCCAGCTTCGCCAACTCATCCTTGCTCAACGAGATGAGCTGCGAGTTCTCCTTGACCCTCGCAGCAGTCGTCGCCCCCGGAATCGGGATGACCACCGGCCGTCCTGGTCGTCCACCCTGATGCTGGCACCAAGAAATAGCCAGCTGAGCCGGCGTGCAGCCCTTCTCCTTGGCCAGAGTCTGGACCTGCTCCACGAGCTTGAGGTTGTGCTTCATAGCCTCTGCCTCGAAGCGGGGAAACTTGGAGAGGAAGCCCAGATGGGAAACCGATTTCGGATCTTGGAACTGGCCCGTCAGCATGCCTCGACCGATCGGGCTGTAGGCCGTTATGGGAATCGAGTGTTCCGCGCAGGCTGCGGCGATTCCATTTTGGAGAATGTCGGGCGAGAACATGCTCAACTCGACCTCGACCGCTCCAATCTTGAAGCCGAGTTTTGCGGCTTCTTGGATCGTGTCGGCGCTGCACTCTGAGAGAGAGATGCCCCCTATCTTGCCGGTGTCGACGTATTCTTTCTGGATCACGCCAAATGTTTCCTTCAGAGGCGTATTGGGATCTCGTCGGGCGTAGCTAAACAGATCGATCTTCTTCTTGCCGTTCAACTGCTTGAGCATGTTGTCTATCGATCGTCGGGCTCCTTCGGGCGAGCCGTCGGCTTCCATTGTATCCAAATTCATGCCTCCCTTCATGATGAGGACGATTTTATCGGCGTCTTCGGGATGTTTGGAAAAGTATTTCTCCATGAGCGTCATGGTGTTGTACTGCGGCGTTCCGTAGAACTCGGCGCCATTCCAGAGCGTGAGACCGGCTTCGACTGCTGCCTTGAGGGCTTCTAGGGCCTGATCGACAGGAGGAGGATCGGGTCGCCAGGTGAAGCCTACCTCGTTCAGCGGTCAGATATCGAAGGGACGAGACAACTAACATACCCATGAGGCCGTATCCCAGCGCGCCGACCTTCTTCCCGACGACCTCGCAAGTCATATTGTACGATGTAGCGGATTCGATGATGATGTTGTGAGAGGGGAAACGGGGAGTGCTGGCTTCGGATGTTACCTCTCGCGGGCCACAGAGCGCTTTTATGCGTCAAGCTATGCCAGCCATCTACCTGGAATTACATTAGTCCCGAACCTATCAGACGTAGTTCTCCCGGTAGGAAGGCTTAAGACGACACGTGCATCCGCGGGTATTGGACACTGCACTATGGCTCTCGGAGATGTTAATTCCGGGCCTTCAACACGTCTAAGCCAACGGAGCGCGGTACGTCGTATACGGATTTAATGCCTCAGAGCGCGTTTAGCTAAGTCCGAGCCCTTGCGTTGAGACGCGGTGTTTCGTCACGCAAGGCCTCGACGATACAGATGGGCTTGATTCCGGACTCGGGCAGCCGGTCAATCCATCAACGCCGTATCCGCGACGGACAACGCCGGAGATGTTTTTACTCCTTGGCTCCGGCGGCGGCCCGGACCCGGTACCGGAGCCCAAGCTTGAGCTGGAGACGAGGAGCTCTGAAGAATAAGACGACCAGAGGATTCGGATTCTGGCCCACCGCCCGGCTTGAAGATGGCAGCCGCTCAACCCTCAGTCTCTGTTCGGTAGTCGACAGCCTTCTGGCAGGGCGTCAGAGCTCCACTGAGCCGAGTCGCTTTGCTGACTGTCGTGCACTGATGAGTCACACGTACGAGAATCACGTGACGCTTGCCAGCCCTTTTCGCCTCCGCACAAAGGGGAATTTCCGTCAAACGATCAACTACCGTCGCTCTCAACCACTAGAGACTCACCACAACCACACACGTCCATCAGTTGAAAATGGGCAAGGTTCACGGCTCTCTCGCCCGTGCGGGCAAGGTCAAATCGCAGACTCCCAAGGTCGAGCCCCAAGAGAAGCCGAAACAACCCAAGGGACGAGCCCTGAAGCGCTTGAAATACACGCGGCGATTCGTCAACGTTGTCTTGACCGGCGGCAAGCGCAAGGCGAGTAGCGACGTTGGGCGTGAAGGCTTGATCTTGGCTGACAACGGAATAGATGAACCCGAATCCGACTTCTTGATCGGCTGTTTGGCAGGGAGACATGGGTCGTCGTGGTCGAGATATTCGAGATGGATGGTCATGGAGGATACTTGGGCTTTTCGCAAGGTGCATTTACTCAATCTGGAGGGGCGCAAGGAGATGTTTGTTGGCAAAGGGAGCATCTCGGCCTGTCGAGAGTGCGACGAAGCGCGCCAGCTTGACCAGACGTCCTGTTTTCCGTCAATACAAAGGTCCATGAATGTCGCGTCTCAGTCCATGACAGTCGAGCATCAAGACGCGACAGTCACGGCACCTAAGCGTCTTAATCCTGGCCACATGAGCCAGTCTCTCTTTCAGAGTCCCAGCTCATCATCGCCAGTACTAAAGCCGCCCGTGTAGTCACGTGATCATTCACTTATCATTGCCTTTTGCTTCAGCACCAGATTTTTCCACATCCCAACAACCCCAGCCTCTCGCGCAGTCGCTCACTCTCACCATGACGGACGAAGAAATGGACGTCGATCAGCCGGCGTCGCCCCCGGCGGCGCGCAACGAGTCGGAGATGCAGACGCACACGAAGGCGACTGCGGTGCGGTCCATCGAAGGCTGGATCATTGTCGTCACCAACGTGCACGAGGAGGCCGACGAGGAGGCGCTGCAGGACAAGTTCGGCGAATTTGGAGAAATTAAGAACTTGCATCTAAATCTCGATCGACGAAGCGGCTACGTCAAGGTGCGGGATGCGATGGGACATTCACTATGCGCGATGGCTGATGGCCAGCATTACAGGGCTACGCACTGATCGAATACGCCACACTTGAAGAGGCGAGGGCGGCCATAGACAGCGCGCACGATACTAAGCTCCTGGACCAGACCGTTCAGGTAGACTTTGCGTTTGTGAGGCCTCCGCCGGGAAAGCAATCGCGGGGGAACCGCCCGAGCGGCGGCGGCGTGGGTAGAAGAGGGCGGAGTCGGAGCCGAAGCCCTAACCACGAAGATGATGCTGGCTGAGACGAATCTTGGAGGGTCTTGCCGTCGGATGATGCCGATGTGTATTCACGTCGGCGTTGAGCTGAGTAGTGTTGGAGGTGTGTTTGTCTCTGCGAGACGTCGACGACGGTGCTGACGAACTGTAGCATGATAGAAACCCACCATCTACGCATCTGGTGCCAGCTGGTGACGCGGCATGGAGCAGAGAGACGCCTTTAAAGATGGCCCGTGGAATAGCGCCTCACCGTGGTATCAGGCACAGGGAGCTACCTATTCAGTCTGGCATGGGCTGCTCGCGGACAGGGTCAAACAATTCCAATAATTTCAGCTCATGTTTTCATCATCTTTCCTCCCGCTGGCTTGGGCGGAGATAGCTGGAGCATCCAATGTCATGACCTCTGGTGAAGCTGGAGAATGTACGATACGGACATGGGGTCTAGGGTAGGCCAAGGATATCTACCTCCTAGACATGAGCTCCATCACCACTCAGCCTCGTCCACCTCTCACCAACCAACGACGACGCCTCACCCGCCACCCGGGCGCTCCCGGCCTCGGCGCCATGTACCATCGCGACTCGCGGCTGATGCGCAAGCTGCTGGGCAAAGCGGCGACGGACTCATCGGCGGGTGACCTGGCGTCCATGTCGATGACACCGACAGCGCAGCGGCCATCTCGATCGCAGAATGCCGTCTACGAAGCCGGGGTTCCCATTGCCTGTCTGGACGCGGCGCCGGACCGACGGGGCGCGGTTCTCGGCGGGCCGCATATCCTCAAGACGGTCGTCCTGGATAGCGGCTTCGGTCTGACTGACGGCGTCGATGTCCGGGCCGCCATGGTGTCCCGTCAGCGCGGCGGAGCGGGCGCCGACCAGCTCAGCATCCGCGACGTCAAGTGGCACGGGCATTCGACCATCTTCACCGCATGCGCCGGAGGCTGTGTCTTTGCCTATGACCTGGCCCGTCTGGGCGCAGAGCCGCTTGAAGCGGTGCAGATGCACGAGGACTCGCGCCAAGTGTCGTCGCTCGACGTCAACCCTCACCTCCGCAGCTGGCTGCTCTCCGGGAGCCACGACGGGACAGCTCGCGTCTTTGACACCTTGACGCCGCTGCAGAACCGGGCGGGCCTATTGACGTTCCGGCAGCGGTTCGCGCCTCTGAGGTGTATTGATCCCGTCCGACAGGTCCGCTGGTCGCCACGGCACGGACACGAGATGGCCTGCTGTACCGATGCCGGCGTGGTGCTCAAGTGGGATGTCCGCCAGCCGGCGAGGCCGGTGCTGCGCATCAACGCACACGAAAAGGCCTGCGTCGCCGTGGCCTGGCATCCGGACGGCGTCCACCTGCTGAGCGCCGGCCGTGACACCAAGCTGCACGTCTGGGACCTGGGTGCCTCGGCCGATAAGAGACAGCGGCCCAAGTGGACCGTCGCAGCCCCGGCGCCCGTCGCCGCCGTCGCCTGGCGTCCGGGCCTGTGGTCGGCCTCTTCGCAGGCCCGTCGAGTGGCTCAGGTGGCCGTGACGTACGACGAGACCAGTAACCGGCGTTATGGCTCGTCGGCCGTCCACGTCTGGGACCTGGCGCGTCCGACGATGCCCTACAAGGAGATGCAGCGCTTCGACAGCTCGCCGACGGACCTACTTTGGTACGATCAGGACCTGCTGTGGACAGTAGGCCCGGACGGTCTCTTCAACCAGTGCGACGTGGCCTATGCGCCCAAGGTGCTGGACCGTCAGTCGACATCGGCCATGGCCTTTTCACCTCGCGGCGATGTCGTCGCCTTCCTCGACGAACGGCCCCTACAGCAGCGGCCGCGGCCGTCCGAGTTCGGATCCGACACGCCCGTCTTGAGCGTCAGCCGCAGCGACTCAGACGACGACGTCATGGGTCCGTCTCTGGGTCCGTTACGTCGCCGCCCCCCCCCGAGTTTCGGCCGTTCGGCGGGCGCCAGGTCGGCGGTGCAGCTGAGCACGACGCCGCCGTCGGTGGCGCCCTCTGCCTTTTCCGACGACCCGAAGCAGGCGCTGGGTCTCGAGCAGTCAGTGGCCATGACGGGCATGTTCAAGCTACGGCAGGCCATGGCATCGGGCCGCATACCCGCCGTGAAGCCGGTCCAGCTGTATCACCACCTCTCGACCGTCTACCTCGAGACGCTCGCAGAGAGGCTGCCTTATGTCGAGGGGGGCGAGTCCCTGGCCGAGCGGGTGGCCGGTATAATGGAGCACTTTGCCCGGACGGCCGAGGGCGTGAACCTCTACCGGCTGGCGCAGACGTGGCGGATCCTGGCGCATGCCATGGCGCTGCTGCTGAAGCGAAGGGCGCAGCATCATCTCGAGCGACGCATCGGTCAGTTCCAGAAGATTCAGGCCGACGAAAGCAAGACCATCACCACCAAGAGCGGAGACGACGACAGCAGCAACAACAACAACAACAACACGCCCCGTCGACCGTCTTCTCAGCGGGCAGCCGATGTCAGGCTGGCTCCAAGATCGCTGCTAGCCGAAGAAATCGAAAGCACGTCCAACGTCCCAACACCCGTTGCCCGACCCGTCGACTCCGCCGCCGCGCAGGAATCATCGGCCGGCGACAGCTACCTATACGGCCAGAGACTCACAACCATCGTCGAGCCGGACAGCCTAAACATAGGCCCGTCGGCGTCGTCAGACGCGCTGGGAGACAGGCAGCCGACGACAGCGGGCTACGACTTTTACGACGCCGAGGCGTTGGCCAAGGCCATCGACGTGCCGGTGCCGAGGAGTAACTGGCGATCGGACGAGAGGCGCTTGTCGACGGATGGGTCGAGGAGGCCTGTTGCGAGGAGCACTTCCAGCAGCGACGTGTTTGCCAGGCCGGGCATCATGGCGAGGCAGACTTCCGATACGGATCGGTCGAGCGCGGCTTCGAGCGTCGACTTTGACGGCCCTCGACGCGGTGGCGGTCCGGAACCATCGTCTCTTACCGCTGCTGCTGCTGCTGCCGCCGCTCCCCCTTGTCCCTTCCCGGACCCGGTCAACATGTCCCAGCCCGTCGACTCGTCCCCACTCCCCGTCGTCGACACCGACGCCCACCCCCCGAACACCAGACCCACTCCGGCCCCGGCCCCGGCCTCAACCCCGGCACTCCCCCGGTTCGACACCCGCCCTCACACAGTCGAATCCGACTACCTCCCCT
>NJES01000585.1:0-11865 GCA_002591395.1 Ophiocordyceps camponoti-rufipedis | reverse complement strand
TGGCAACGACGACGTCGTCGTCGAGCCCCGGCAGCAACTCAGGCGCCTCGTTCACGCCCCCTTACCGGAACCCCGTCTTTGTGCCTTCCCAGCAGCAGCAGCAGCAGCGATTTTCCGCCTCGCCCTCCGGCCCCTCGCCCGAGTCGTCTTCCCAATCTCCTATGACGGCATCCCAGTCGCCATTGGCAGCTCCGTCGCATTCGCCGCTACCACCGTCGCACTCGCCTCTTCAGCAACGCGACCTGCCCCAGCTGCCGACTTCATCTTCGGGCACCACCAGCTCCGACTCCATCATGGACTTTGACTACACGCCCGCGCCCGTCATCTTTGACGACTGGGAGTCCCTCTCCGGCACGACGATGCATGACGCTCAGCAGACGGCTGCGCCGCCGGAATGGGGAATGATGCAATACTTTGGGGATCATCGCGTCACGTCATAAAACGCCGTGCTTTCTTCTCTTGCTTGCCCCGACGCTGTATCCCACCCGTGTTTTGTTTGTATCACCTGCATGTTTCTGCAAATATCGTCCCACCTACATCAAGCGTCTTGATCTTTGAGGAGGAGCAGCTCGGACTGCCTCTGCTACATAATGATAATACCCCCGGTTGAGGCGGGCGGGACGAGAGGAGATGGAGTCTGATTTCCTTGCGTTTTGTTCATTTTTTCTGGTTCCGCCCGAACAGGTAACAGCATAAGCGTTGTACGTTAGGATAAAAGCACGACGATAATGGAGCGTTTGCGACTGTCAACGCCGTGTTTTTCTGCCGCTTGACGGGAGTTGTTTGGTGAATGCGAGAAGACAGTGGATAGTTGGTGAGAGTGTCATTGAGTATGGGATGGCGGGAAGCTATGTATCATGAGCTTGGTGAACTGTATTCGTAATAGAGAGGCTGCGAGGCAGCTATTTGCAGAGTGCCTCTTTGACGAATCGCAGATGTGACCGAGATAGAACTTGACCCTTTGATCTTCTCATAACTACGAGTTCAAATGGACGTAAGACATTAGTGCTTGTAGCTAACGACCTACCCTACATCGAAAAGCGAGATGGAAACAATAGGGATCAGAAAACTAGCAGTAACGGCATGAGTTTAAAGATTTTACAACAGTTGTGGAAAGTAGCCTTGGCCGGGACGCGTTTAGGTTATCGTAACCTGTAGTCTATAGCTTATTAGTTGTAGATGTATTCGTAGGTTGCTCAGAAACAACCCTCTTCTGTTATAGCTAACATGTCTAGCTGTGGAACTGCTTCAAAGCATAGCAAGTGCTAATCTTTCGAAACGCAAAGACAAATGAGACAAGACGTATCTACCAGTCTGTTCATTTGCTCTGTCTTATTTGACTCTCGTAGACTACCTCTGATCTGGATCTACAACCTTATCGCAAATGCCCGGTGCCCTCTTCAGCACCTTAACCCAGCGATGAAGTTGATACAAGTCAACATCCAGCGGCTTAATTTCACAAATCCCCGACCTCTGAACCTTGCGCCGCTCGGCTCGAGGCAGCGAGTGCGGGTTGTATCTACGACACACCGGCTCGGGCTCGTACACGCAGTTGACGAGCCAGCTTTTCCCTTCATCCCAAGCCCAATTGCTGTAGTCGTCTCCGCACGCCACATTTCCCAGAGACACGTCTGCCAGCGCCGATTTGTTTGTTCCGGGGTGGCGGCAGTCTATCGTCTCGCTGTATTCGCCGTCTTTCCGACTGGGCTTCTTGTCGAAGGCGACGAATTGATGGGTGTTCCAGATCTCTGGCGTTGCCTTTTCTGGCTTGCCTTTGGAATCGAGGTCGATCCTGAGAGTTCTGAACGGCTTGTTATCTCCTCCCTGCGTTCTGTTAAGTCGCTCGGTCCTGAGAGCTGAGATGTCCCCCTTTTCCGTAAAGTCGACGACGACGACCACTTCATCGGCAAGCTCTCCAATAGTCCTGTCAACTCTCTCCACGAGATCTTCGACGAACTTTGCAACGAGTTTCTCGAGTTCCTTCTTCTTGTCTTCCATGTCCCTCTTTCTTGCTTTGAAAGGTTTGACCAGACAGTCCAGCGACTTGCCAAACGCGAGGCAGAGAAGCATATTTGACCCCGTCGGCGTCGCAAGCGCTCTCGCCGCGTAAAATCCCAAGGTTTCACCCACGTTCCATGAGCGATCAGTGACCAGGATCATCTCCAGTAATATCGCCCCAACACCAGGTGCCGCCACAGCCGCCGCCGCCGCCCAGCCGGCCGAGCCGAGTGCCGTACTGGTGCCTAGAAGTAGTCCAACTGGGACTTTACTCTTCTTGATCCGGAGAGTTCGAAGCCTTCCAAGCTTGCGTTTGCCATCGCTACCAATGCCGAGTCTCTTAGGAGAGGTCTGTTTCGAACAGATACGATTTGAGTGATCAGGGTCAGCGCAACCCTCGTGGTCCGGCGCCTGTTTGGTCCCGGTTGTGTATATCTCGATTGAGAGGGGTTTATGCACTATGTCATAGGCAGTGCAAAGACTCGCAAATAGTACAAAGGCCAACGCAACCGTAATACTCCAATGCCGGGTAGAGGGCCTTGGTACGCGGTTACGGTTACTAGACCGTGGGTGACGTTCTTGTCTCGAGGCTAGTAGAGTGTCAGCAATATGGTGGTTAGGGGCAAGAGTACACAGCACGTACTCTCAATCAACAATTTCATTCTGGCGGTTTCTCGCAACCTCATCAAGGCGGTAACTTCTCTAACAGCAAGGGCGTCAAGCGGACCAGCTCAGGGAGTTCCTCCAGTGGAGAGCTGGGCGTGATATCTTCGCTGCTCTTATGAAAGACCGTGACTGCGCATTTTTATGCGAACGAAACTCAGTCTACTGGCTCGATTAGCATTGTGGGAAGTCCTCCTGACAACGAATCGTCAACTTGTCTTATCGAGATTCTTATGCACGACATTGAGTCTACAACGCCGTAAAATTGACACAAGTAAGCCTGAAAGCGAGTCCTCACCGGGGGAACGACTTCTTTGCGTAAACGAGGCCGGACTTTTGCATCGAGTGTCACATGAAAACAATATAATCAGCTTTGGAGGGCGTCTCTATGAACAGCAAAAGAGAGCTCTATTCTTGCCGCGACTCGCAAATGCTTACGGATGCTCAAAGACGCTCGTTATATTAATCGCCGAGTCATTGATTACGATGCTTAGGCGCGATGCTCGGTAGAGAGCATCGATGCTACGACGTCATTACTGTTTTAGCTAGCCGCGGATTCTTCGTGTCGGGAGACATCGATATGCGAATGTATCCGTACGTGTTGCTTGCAGCTAGATTGGAGATGTAATCGGTCGTAAAACTCCTACGCCATTCTTTAGATGTGATGTGGTCCGCCTTGCAGCCTCTAACTACATGTAACTAGCCCTGACTCCAGTCACATATTCCTTGTTCCTAGACAAACATCTAGTTACCTAGAGATTCCCGCACAGTAGCAACGAAAGTTTAGGGAGATCGGTTTTCTAGGGCAAGTGCCAAGCCTCAAGACGTCAACTGGCCTCGAGGTCCCATCAGTTGGGCTGAACTCGGAGCAGAAGATAACTTCATCATGGAACGAACATGCTCAGAAATAGTAGAGCTGCCCCCTCTTTTCGTCCAGAACACCTCCGCATCCTTCACGTGCCGTCATCCGGTTGTCTGCATAGCGCTCGCTAGCCGTATCAGACGGTCAAGATCGGTAGATGGCTCATAAACTTGGTTCAGGATCCCAGTAATTTCTGTTGAGCGGCTCTGCACCTTGACCGCACAATGCAAAGGCATCAAACGAGCATCTAAATTACGCTTCTCGGTCCAGAACTCGGCATACAAAAGAAACCTCACATAAACTAGCGGCTGCAAATATCCGGAGAAGAGCAACACGGGCAAGATCTGCGTCATTGCGCCTGGCTATGCAGCGGTTACTGCGAGACTAAAGTTCCATCCTACTGCCGCCGTCTGAGGTGCGTAGAACACCCTGTATAAGAGAGGCAAAGCCCCTTCTTGTTGCCCGAAAGATCCCCCGCCAATTCACAACCAGATTTACATTAACAGTCTTCCAGTTCAAGTATCTCCACACAACATGCGATCTTCTCTTGTCTTGCTGGCAGGCTTCATTGGACTGGCTGCGGCCAGCCCTGACGTTGTTTTTCCAGCTTGCAAAAAAGTACGTCAAATGTCGACACCATCTCACA
Organism: Ophiocordyceps camponoti-rufipedis; assembly: GCA_002591395.1. Lineage (NCBI taxonomy): Eukaryota > Fungi > Ascomycota > Sordariomycetes > Hypocreales > Ophiocordycipitaceae > Ophiocordyceps > Ophiocordyceps camponoti-rufipedis. Next base: position 7,696 of record NJES01000585.1, on the reverse strand, counting down.
AATCGAAGTCACACGCTGATGGCTAGTGATAGCGCGCCAGTGAATGTATCATCGCATGCCCCCAAAACCAGTGTCCAAAGGGCACTGCTTGTTGCACGACGACGTGCGGTGGGAGGATCTGCGTGAGTCTGCCGATGGGTTATCACTTGATCACACTAACATTGCCGGGAACAGCAAAAAATCTAGCACAAGAGTTGGATAGCATGCTCGGGCCATTGCCATATATAAGACGGTAGAATAGCCCAGGCATGTAGACTTATCAGCAGACAACCATGGAGCTCATTCCCTCAAATGACTAGATGCCCTAGCGAAAGTTGGTCCTCTATTATTATACATAGGCATGTCCTTCCTAAGCTGAAGCCTGAGAAGGCACCCGAGACTACTTGTAACAGTCGCTGAGCTTCATAACGCTGAGGACATTCGTTCTCCACGAGAACACGACTCATTGCCCAAGCTCACATTACTCGAGGTGAAACGACGGTGCAGGCCCAGGCTCTCGAGTGAGACGACGGTGCAGGCCCAGGCCCGCTTGATTCTCCAGCGAGAAAGGATGATGTCTTTTCATGCACTCCGCCGTGAGCGGGGCGAACTTGGTTACCGATACGAAGCAATCCGACGTCGACTTCCAGCGGCTACATGTTGGTAAGAGTTGCCGACACGTTCAGTTGAAGCGGGTTCGAGCGTAGCTGACAGGGCAGCCAGATGATTGTCAAATTGATGAGAGTGTAAAGACACAAGAGGAAATAGCCCGATTCATCCGTACGAAAGAGACTCGAATGCAGAATACGAGGTGAAAGAGGGCATAGAAGACTCAGCCACAAGGTTAGACCACAAGGTTAGCCTGATAAACCTGCGTGCGAATACCCACCGAACGTTGTATTCGTACATGTAACGTCCCGTCTCAAGTTATTCAAGACGTCGTAGATCAGGGCATAAAACTAAGGAGCACGACGCCGTTCATTTCGATACCAACCACTCACTTTCAACCTCTCGCGAACCTTCCTTCAGAACCCCAAACGTCGCCATGGCCACGCCCACGCCCAATCAGTTCAAAGTCCCCGGCTTCGGCCTCCCGGCAGACTACTTCCCCGAAGAGGATGAACATTTCCCTATGCTCTTCGGGTCCGAGGACCGAGACTGGGCCGCCGTCACCCTCACTCTCCGGGAGATGTGCATGCTCAGGTTCGTCGAGGAAATTAGCAACAAACCGGAGTGGTGGATCAAGGTCTTTGATCCGGAAATCTCCGGCCGCTGGAAGGCCGAGGCTCTGGCTATGAAGTGGACCAAGTATCGTCGATACGCCGATTTTACGCCCGCCATGGCAGACGCTTGCATCACCGAGCTGCGTCACAAGGCTGAGATGTATAAGGAGACGGGCCTCATGCCGGTCTTTGACTACTCGGCCTGCGTCATCAAGTCGGACAGTATCGTCTCGCCTGCTCTCTGGCAGGAACTTCGAGATGCCGTTGCGCCGTTGGAGAACATCCCGGAGGATCGTAAAGACTGGCATCCGGGGAGTGACGGAAAGGTGCTCAATCTCGTCCATCCATCGCTATATCCTCTTGTCTTTGGCAGAACCCGCATTCTTCCAGACAAGCGCATAAGTGTCGACGACGCGCTCGACCACTTCAACCAAGGTGAAGTCATCGACGTGCCAGAATCAGACATGGACACCCAGTTTCTTTCTCGCAAGTTTCAATGGCTGCCATGCGACGTCCTCATCGACCGTCGACACGCAAAGATTGAAAGCTACGTCAACAATCTTCATCCTCAAAAACATGCAGCGATTTACCCCGTCCTCGAGCGCTTCATCGAGGCAGCGCTAACTTCGTGGGATATCGTCTACCGCTGGCCGTCGGAGTTTCGCACGCAGCGTCTGATACCAATGGAAGCGCGTACGAGGTGCAGAGCTCCTAATAGTTGCCGCCAAAACAAATGGGGAACCGTGAGATGCAACCCCTTCGCGAGGCCCCTTAGAGACGACGAACCGCCCCGAAGGAAATACAGAGATAGTCCTTTTGATGACGACTGGGACATAGACAGCGACCAAGACAGTGGCATCGAGTATGAGTCAGAGGCCGAGGAAGAAACGCCAAATCGCCAGTACGAGGAGGGAGACGACGAGGGAGGAGACGACGATGGGGATGAAGAGGAAAGCTGGAGCTCAGACGACGACGGCGTGCATCACATCTCCTATGAAGAGCGAAAACGTCGCGACATCAGCTGGTTCCTCAAGACGCACCCCATGAAACTCCCCGACTGCAAGCCTAACAAGCACAAGGTCAAAATTCAGGCATCAGACGTCAACTTGATCGCGCCCATGCTCCGTCTCCCGACGGATCAGACGGCGACAAAAGAAGGAGTTCCTGCGGGCAAGCGCCGAATTCAGGTCATCGTTAAGCTGGCAAACATTCAGCTCGATCCGTCCAAGCCCTCGTACGATGGGGGATCGTGGCATCTCGAGGGGATGCTGAATGAACGCATCTGTGCTACTGCTCTCTTCTACTACGACTCGCACAACGTCACGGACAACAGCCTCGAGTTCCGGACGACAGCCAACGCGGATTCTCTCGACGAACCTGATGAAGACTACGAGGATGACTTTGAGTACGAGCAGTACGACAGGCCATCCCTCGCCCGTCTCTTCGGCATCAACACGAATCTACAAGACAAGACGCAGACGATAGGCGGAGTGCTGACTCGCCACGAACGCGCTCTTTTCTTCCCCAATATCTACCAGCACCGCGTCAGCCCCTTTCGACTTGCCGATGACACTAAGCCTGGCCACCGTAAGATCTTGGCCCTGTTTCTCGTCGACCCGGCTGTGCCCATCATCTCGACGGCCAACGTTCCGCCACAGCAAGGTGACTGGGGGCAGGATGCTCAACGGAATATGGCCAATGAAGATATGGGTCAGCCGGCCATTTCAGAAGAGGAGGCCAAGCGTTATCGGGAGAAGTTGATACAGGAGAGGACGAGACGACAGGCTCAAGCTTCGGATCGCTTGACACAGACGGAATGGACATTTTGCGAGCATTAAGGAGAATGCTTTGACCAGGTTTAGGGTTAAGGGCTCACGAAGCCCTCATCTGTTTTCTGGCCTGCCTCGAAGTAGCCCCTGATTGTACTCTAATAATAGAACCAATAGAATGACTCACGGTTCACTGCTCAGGGATCTGTCGTAACGTTGCTCAAACCACCATTAGCTGTTTCTTGGCAACCTGGCCTCGTGTTCCCAGACTCCTAGCTAATTTCGTTGTTATTATGCACTCTTTGTCTCAGCTGGCACTTTTCGTAGCTTGCGGAATCGTGTAAACATCACAGCAATAGGCGTGACCAACGATATGACGAACTGCCTTCTAAAGCCAGCCTCGTTGGTTATTTATTGCCGCGTTCTCTACTTGCATGAATTGGCCATTCCAGCACGTGTCTTTAAGCTTAAAATTCTCTTCCTCAACGTCGTGTTGGCGTGTGAATCCTAACCGACCCGCTCTCGTATCAGTTATTTCCGCAAGAGTGGTTGTTTATAATTCAAGAGTCAGCATATCCTCTCCCTGGTTTTCATGATTTCTCTCTCTTCATTAATCCTCGTTACGTCTTGTCTGGACTGTGGCTCAAGCAAATCACCCAATACCTGTTTCTCTGCTCCAAACTCCCCGTCCAGTCTGATCCAGCCTCTGTCCTGTCCACAAGTTTCCCCTCATCATCATGGTCCGCGCATCTTCTATACTGGCTGCTCTCGCTGCCGGCGTCACGTTCGCAACCCGTGAAAGCGAGATGGTGCTTCAGGTCTTGGAAGAAACAAAGAACTCGTCACAAGAAATCAGTGTCACCTTCAAGCCAGACTCTGAAAATATGAATTTGTCTATGCCGTGTCCGGAAGATCTTGGATGCCAAGACAAAAAGATGAAGATGAGCTTCGTCTCTGGTCCTACCACCTTCAGCATGGATTACCCCGGGAATATCAAAGTCGAAGGGGGCATGTGAGTCTCCTGGTCCAAAGGCTTCTACAGCGGCCGAGAGGCTTCAGTGGCTGACCCTCAGCAGCATGAATAACTTCGCCGCGGGCTGTGTTTGCTCGCAAAACGTCGGCACCTGTTCGCTGGCCGCCACCGTCGAGGCGGACCAGACAGTGAGCACCATTGACAGCACGGAGACTCTCGGCCCATGCTCAAACATCCTCGACCTTCTCACCGAGTCCTCCACCGGAAGCTTGTCGACGACCTCTTCAGCCGCGGCCGCAAGTACATCAGCCACAGCCACGGGGAGTCATGTCCGACAGGGGAACTCAACAGCATCCCCTACTTACACCGTTCCTTCTGCTACTGCTAAATCAACAGGTGCCGCTGAGCCGGCTCATGCAGTCAACAAGGTAGTCCTTGGTCTCGTCGCGGGTCTGGGCGCTGTGGTTATCCTATAAAACGCACCTCGAGACTAGCACACATAGGTACTTACGCCGATAGCTCAGAAAGATGGATACAATATATATAGTTCTAGTTGACTGGAGCCTCATCCCTCGCCTCTTCCCCCATGAGTGAAAAACGCCAGCCGCGACACTGAGTCGCGAATCATACCTATCATCTAGCACCATGTAAGCCCCCAGCCTCTGAGATGTCTACACCTACAGGCTGCTACCCGTCAGTCGCCCACGACATTAATGTTATACCCGATTAATGCCTCCGTACAAGTTCCCTCCCAGCCTCTTGTCCCGGCCGCACTCAGCATAAACCTGCTTGTCGGGTCAATATATAGGCTCGAGATGACACCCGCTCGCGGCGGCCCGGGGATGATAAGGAAAGGAACCGTCGAGTGCTTGAAGCTGCGCTGCTGGTCTCGCAAATCGTACAGGCGAAGGATGTCGTACGACGCGCTAAGTCTCATCAGCGAGTGGGCTCCGACTCGAGACTCTCATCACTCACCACACCAGATGTCGTCCGTTGACCATGGGCTTCAGGACACTCACTGCCCCGCTGCCGGCCGGAAACCTGAGCGTTCTCTCGGGTTCCCACGCGCGCTTGGCCTTGCGAATGTCAAACTCCTCAACCATGCAGTTCCGCCTTCCGGCGTAAATCATGTTACCGTCCGGACTCCAGCACGCGCTCATGCACCACGGCGGCACGCCTACGCGTGTGCCGATACGGGCAACTGGGTTGGGCACGCGGCGATCCCAGATACGGATCGTGCCGTCCATGGCCGACGACAGAAACGTCGTGGCAGACGTCTGCGATGGATCGTATTGCTGTGGTGATGACGTGCTCGGCGAGTGCCATCTCTCGACAGGCTCCTTTTCCTCGTGCGTCTGCGCCTCGTTCGTGTCCGTCTCGACAGGTAACGACGCTTGCTCGGCTGGAGGGCCGTTTTCGCCTGTGGGTACGTCAACGTCCATCGCCTGCGTCTGCATCTGCGCCGGCTCGGCTTCAGTCTCGGCCCCTTTGCCCATCTCCATGTCGGCCATGGCCATGTCGGCCGAGTGGTCCATACCCCCCTCGTGCGTCGGCATCATGTTTAGGCCGGTGCCGAAGCTGTCGTCGTCATGACCAAACGGTTGCTCGCCGGACGTCTCCCCGAAGAGGCTTCCGGCGTCGCTACCTCCAAACAAGCTCTCGTGGGCGGGAGAGGCCTGGCCGCGAGCATCGGCGGCCGAAGCGTCGGCGTCTGGGCCTGGCAGACTACCAGCGACGCCGCCATTGCCTTGGCCGCCGCCGCTATGCGATGGACCGTTGAACAGGGCGCCGGATGCCGGGGCGCCGTTGTTGCTGGCCATTGTGCTCGATGATATCGGCTCGTCAGCTTCGGCGGGGACTGGCGCGCCGCTGGCCGGCCGCAGCTCGATGGATGATATCTGACCGGCGTTGCCATCGAAGCTTCTCTTGACGAGCCCCGTGTTCAGATCCCAGTCGAGTATCTTCTTGTCCCAGCCGCCGCTCAGCACGCTCTTCTCGTCCGGCGCCAGAGTCAGAACGCTGACGGCGTTGGTGTGTTGCTGCAAGCAACAGATTCTCTTGCCTTCATCGTGGCGGACGCTCTGTAGATTGATGCCGCCAGACTCAAGCCCAGACAACAGCCACAGAGCTTTGGAATGGACGGCGAGTGAGTAGACGGGCGAAAGAGCCTGGTCGTGATCCCCTCGGCTCGGAGGCGACGGCTCCTCGTTCTCCCAGTATGACATGAGAATGCCGGCCTTGGTGACGCTGTCGACGAAGGGATGTTTCTGCGCGACTGTCAACGCCAGCTTGCCATTGATGGTACCTGGGCCATCGTATTTGCGGATGTAGCCGTCGGAGCCGCCGGTGATCCAGTAACGCAAGTCCGGGGTGATGGCCATAGCGTTGATGCTCGTCGCCATGGGCGCTGCCATTGTCGGCACGATGTCGTACAGCTTGGCCGTCAGCGCCTCGGGCCGGACGGTTGGTCGCCAAGGTATGCTCGAGGGTACTGGTGTGGCAGACTTCTTTGCGGCCGGAGACGGTGGCTGCTGCTGTTGCGACTCGTGCTGTTGCTGAGCCTGCGGCTGTGACGGCTGCTGTCGAGGCTGCTGCTGTTGCGACTGCTGCTGCTGCTGATCTTGTTGCGGTTGCGCCTCTTCTGGGGGATCTTCGCCGTCGGGGTCATTGTCGCCATCTTCGTCGTCGTCTTCATCGTTATCCTCGTCCTGCTCGTTCTCGTTGCCCGCTTCCTCGCCATCTTCCATGGTCTCGTCTGGCTCGTTGTCGCGCTCAGACTCGGCCGAGCTGGCGGAGAAACGGTCTTCGTCGTCCATGTTCCTCTGAGCGTCGCAGCAGTCGATTCATGAAGCAGGAATGATTAGGATGTCAAGGGCAACTGACGAAAAGTCGCGGGTCTCTAGGTAATGCTGCGCGCCCAAAAAGCGGGCACGCCGGATGTTGGGCAAGTGCCGTGACGCATCACTCGTGAGTCGCGTCTAGACATCGCGCTTCCCTGCAAGATCGTGAATCACCGAGTCCGAGGCCTAGGATTACCGTGTTACGTAATTATCAGGCGCCTCGCCTAGGTACGCGGCGAGTGGTTTTCTTAGCCGACCTTCCCCCCCCCCTAACCTAACTCTAGCCCTACTATAGTTAAGGGTTAGTTAAAGTACCGCTAGCGGTTAAGTAAACTTAGGCCGTGTCTAGTGCGCCTACTAACCTAACTACTATACCTACCCTACGTAATACGACTACGAAGGTTGACCCGTAAAGTATTTGGACTCCTATAAGTCACTAGGTACCTTTTGTACAGTGTATCTTGAAATCTTTATCGCACTGTGTTCGTCCTACCTTTCTACGACGAGGAAGAGAAAGAGAAAAGAAATATAGAATAAATATAAAAGTATGTAATAAAGAGAGAAATAGGTCTAATAGCGGCTATAAGAGATAGTAGAAGATAGTAGTAGTAGTAGCCTAAGCTCTTACTACGAGTAAGTACTAGGGTTAGGGTAGGAGGAGTACTAGGGTTAGGGTAAACAGCTTGCCCGCATAGTAGAGGGGCACCCCTATTACCTAGTGAGGTCTAATTACTTTCTAGGTTAACCTTCGTATAGCTTAGTAGCTTTAAAGATATAGCCTACCTATTTTCGCTATACTAATCCTTTAAAGATACTTACCCTATGTCTTCGTTATATACTTACGCACTCCTACCTATGTATTTTAGCGGGGCTAGCCGTAGACATACGAGATTTCGTAAGGTAAGAGTAAGT
>NJES01000584.1:0-11916 GCA_002591395.1 Ophiocordyceps camponoti-rufipedis | reverse complement strand
ACGAGTAAAGCATGTGCATGTATATACCGCAGACGGAGGAGAAACGGCGACAAAGACGCGTGCCGCGATCGGTGGCGGCGTGGCATCCGCGCTCAATGCCATTCATCGTCACTCGGGCAGGGCCTCCCATCGAGCACCCCTCCCTGGAAGCCTCTCCCGCTGCTCATCCGGAGGCGCTGGAGGCGCTGCAGGCCGTCCGTCCCATCCACTGGACGTGCTACCAGCTCCCTGATAGCGCCGGGGGGGGGGGTCTAGAACTCGGGGAACCTCCCCCGCTACTCGGCCGTCCCCGCGCGCACGGCTGGCCCGTCCAGGTACCACCCCCCCATCCGCTCTTGTACTCCGTCCAATGGTCGCCCGCTGTTTTAGCGTCGGGTGTGTCTGCTGTCACCCCCTTCGCCGCGGGCTGGCTCCACTGAAGCGGGCCTCCACCAGCCCGTGGTAGGTGAACGGCGTTCCGGACCTGGGTACCTGGACACCTGGCTGTCGCCGCCCTACCCTCGAGGTACCTCGCCGTTCCCCGTCGAGCCCCCTTCCGTCCACACACTCACACTCGTCCATCTCTTCCTTACCACAACCCCCCCCCCCCCCNNTCTCTCTCACTTCCTCTCTCTTTTTTTTTCCTTTTATTTTTTTTTATCCTTCATCACGACCTACCTACTCTCTCTGCTGCTCCGCCACGTCGGTCTCGTGCCTCGACAGTCTTGCTCTGCTCGCCCCCCTTCACCGGGACATGAGCCGCGAGCTGCAGCCCTCCAGCTTCGTCGACGCTTCTCTTGGCCTACTCATGGACCCCAGACCCGAGGATAGCCTCTGCCTCTCATGAGCACCCTGTGCTTCGGCTGAATCTGCGCGTCTACGTCAAGCGAGCGATACCATGCGCTCCACGTCGTCCGTCGTCGCTGCTGCCGCTGCCCTCGCCGTCGCCTCTCATGCTCTGGATCCCGCCCCCGTCTCTCTCCAGGCCAGCGACTGGTTCGTCTCCTCTCCGACCCGTCGGCTTATACCTACTCCTTGCTGACGTCTTGTTCTCGTCGCTTTAGGCTGGGCATAGACGGCAACTGGTCTACCGTGTCGTTCCTCCTCGGCTCCGACTCGGAGCTCGTCAACGTTCTCATCAGCACTACGCTCTCCGAGTTCTGGGCCATTGGTTCGGGAGGATGCGCTCCCAGTACGTCTCGTTTCGTTCGAGTCGTCATCTCTCCTCCTTTGCTCTTTTGGACGGGAGACCAACGCTGACTCTTCGCAGACGATCCTCGTTGCAGCAACGCCCGCGGAGGATTATACAGCCCTACAAAGTCTAAGCACTGGAATCCCATGGGACCATGGCAGCTGGGTCTTCAATACTTTGGCTACAACGACAACGGTGATTATGGACTCGACGCCGTCAACGCTTACAGCCCCATCACCAACATCGCCTTTGGCATGTCCAACGTTCTCATGTCCGCCATCAACACCACCACCCCCTACCTTGGTCTCTTCGGCCTCGGCATCCAACAGGGCCGCTTCGGGGATCTGGTGGCCGACTCTCCCATCACGCAGGCCGTCAAGACGTTTGGCTGGATACCCAGCTACAGCTACGGCTTCACCGCCGGCGCTCACTACCGTATGTCTCGCGGTCCCTACCGTATCTTGTTGTGCTGACCGGCTCAGGCAACACCGTCGTTTCGGCGACCCTCGGTGGCTACGACGCCGCCAGGTTTGTTCAGCATGATACCGCCTTCACCTTGACCCAGGGCGAAAGCATCCCCCGCACGCTCGTTCGCGGCATCCAACTCGCCGCCAAAAAGACCGAAGATCGACCCGCCTCTTGGACCTCATCGGAGCTGATCATGTCCAACTGGAGCAGCTCTTTTACCGCCATGATCGACAGCTCCACCCCCTATCTCTGGCTCCCCGACCCCATCTGCAACCGGATCGCTTCGGCCCTCAACCTGACCTACAACAACACCTTCGACCTATACACCCTACCCGACCACCTCTACCGCCAGTACTCGGCCGACAACTCGATAGCCTTCACTTTTAGCCTGACGAGCTTTGATAACCACGACAACTTTGGCTCGCCCCTCGAGGTCCCCGGGCTCGTCAACATCACCGTGCCTCTCCGTGCCTTCGTCAGCTACCTCGAGTATCCCTTCGGCCGCGGGGCCATCCGCTATGGTGACCCGGCCGTGCCCTACTTTACCTTGAGGCGGTCGCAAAACGACAGCTTCATCCTCGGGAGGACCTTTTTGCAGGAGGCCTACCTCGTCACCAAGTTCGACGAGGCTCTTTACTCGATCCACCAGGCCCTCTTCCCCACAAACGCCGTGGCCGACGCCAACCTGGTGCCCATCAGGCAGCCCAAGAACAGCCCCTACCCGCCGCCGCCGACGCCCAAGTCCAACGACGAGCTCACCCCGGCCCAGATGATCGGCATCGCCCTCGGCGCCGTCCTCCTCTGCGTCGCCATCCTGGCCGCCTGGTACTACTGCCGTCGGAGGTCGCGCGCGCACCACGGCCATGGCAAGAAGGCGGTCGAAGACGACCACAACGACTCGGCCTCGACGCTCGCCCCCGAATCGCCCAAGACGCCCGTCTCCAAGATCCTGTCCAAGATGGGCTGCCGGAAGCAGTCACTGTCGCGACGGGCTGCCACCGACGGCGGCCGCCTCACCTCGCCCATCGAGCCGATGCCCGTCGAGGCGCCCGACTGTCAGGTCTTTGAGCTGGCCGCCTCGGTCTCGCCCGTTGAGCTCGAGGCCGCCAGCGACCGCAACTCGATCGAGGAGACGGAGCTGGGCACCCACGAGTCGGGGCAGATGAGCCCCTACGAGCTGGCGCGGCTGAAGATTGAGAGGCAGCTACGGGGACCCGTGCCCGAGTACACGCCGCCGGCCGACGGCACAGTTGTGACGGAGAGCAAGACGGCGGCCACTGACACGCCGGCGTCTAATCCGGTCCGAGAAGCCGACGAGCACCTGTCGCCGACGTCGCCGGCGAGGTCCGCGGCCGGAGGCTGGATCCCGAGCCACCCAGCTACGTCTGAACCGTCGCCCGTCTCCCCCCACGGCGACGTCGAGCAGCGGTTCGCGACGCTGCCGTCCCCCGTGACGCTGTGCGTGCACGCCAGGTCCGGTCCCTCGGAGGCCGGAAGCCACACGACCGACCACGCCGACTACCTGACGTTCAGGACGAGCCGATCCCATGGCGACTCGTCAACCAGGGATTCGTCCCACAACCGCATCACCATCGATCCCTCCAAGGTGGTCTGTCTCGGTCCCCTGCCGGAGAACCTGCACATCGACCGGCACCACATGATGACGCGGCTCGTCGACGCCGACGGACGGGGCGTCTCGTTGGCACTCTTCAACGCCGCCGCCGTTCCGTCCGAGGGCAGCCTGGGCAGCAACTACACGGAAGAGGAGGATCGGATGGTGGAGGAGATGACGCGTGGAGAGAGCCACTCGCAACCCAGGTCGAGCTCCTCGCGTCGTCGGACTTCTACGTCGAGCGGAGACGGAGACGAAGGCCCGTCGTTGCCGTGCCACGCCGAGGAATCGCCACCGCGTGAACCCCCGGAAGCCCGGCTCGCAGACGACGGAGGCCGCATCGATCCCGGGAGGGACTTGGTCCACGTGCCGCAGCTGGCGGATAAGCGCTACAGCTGGGAGGATCAATGACGTCGGACCATGGTCATTCCCTCACAGCCAGCCCCCTTGTTTTGAACATGTCTTTCTTTGCCTTTGATTCTGGGATTCGTTTACAGGAGAAGGACGTGGAAATAACACTAGCGCAGGAGTTTTGGCAGCGAGAGAGACGCTATATTGGGGACTTTTTTTGTTTTTGACCCCCATTTTCTTCTTCGTCTTGAACCCCCTCTCTACCTGAATTATTGTCATGTTCCCTTTCCCTTGGTCGCTGGAAACGGGCGTCTGTCGATGTGGAACCATCATCTTTCTTTTCTCTCTCTTCATCTCCTATCCTCATTGTCATCGGGCCTGGAGTCTTGATTTATTTCGCCACGGCGTTGGGGGAGCATCGTTGCCTCCACCCCCCCCCCCCGTCTATTTCACACCCATGCCATCCTCACACTCACCCTTATTTTTTTTTTCCTTGCATGTCTTATCTTCCTCATGTGTCTACGATGGAAAGGGGGTGGGACGGACGGACGGACGGACGGGATGGCGCGGATGGTGCTTCGGAGGCTGGGGGAAGGGAAGGGAGTGGAGGTGGAAGTGATGGTGATGTAGAGGTGCTATTTTTGATGGGGATTGTTCTGTTTTTGCATGGGGGATGGATGGATAGTTGTCAAGGATGGAAATATTGGGGGTTTGTATAGTTGGGATCTTTGGAGCATCTTTAGGGTTGTATAGATGCATACAGAAACATTTGCCGTGGGGTTTCGAGTGTGTGTGTGTCTTGGGGATGGAGGATCTGGGATGGATATCTTGTAGGTGAAGAATCTTGCCTTGACATGGTGAATGCCCACCTCCCTGTGAGATGACTGACTGTATTCAGGTATGTCACTAGACCCTTATACCCTTCATCCTCATCATCATCATCATCATCATCATCATCATCATCATCATCATCATAACCATCACCGTTTTCGCATCCCCTCACCCATCACACAAACCCCCTAATCCCCCGCAACCCCGACGGCTTCTTCTCCTTCTTCGCCTTGCCACCACCCCCCTCTTCCCTCCCGCCCTTGTCCCTCCCCTCCTTGCGGCTCCGGCTGTGCAGCCGGCCTGTGTGTGTGTGTATGTGTGAGCGCCCCCCTGTCAGTTCACGGCCCCGTGGGAGGGGGCCCGAGCTGTGGTGCTCGACTTACCGAAGTGGCGCTCGCCCGGTGCAGGGCCCTCGGCTGCGCTGGCTCGTCGCTCCAGCTCTGCTGAGGTTGGCATGCCCGCGTAGGATACCGGCCTCGCTGTCCGGCTGTGGCTCGGAGCTTCAGTCTCCCGAACGGTCGACGCTGGCTGGTATTCGCCCGAAGATGGGTCTGCGGGCTCTCGAGTCGCCGGAGACGGCACCGTGGTCGAAGCCGAGGCCGATGCCGCCGCCTCCGACTGCATGTCGAGGAGCGACGACTGCAGAGCCGTGTACTTGCGCGTCAGTAGGTTGTACTGTTTCTGCAGCTCTGCCTGCTTGGCCCGGCTCGCCGCAAAGGCGCTCTCCATGGCCAGGTTCGAGTTGGTGCCCGGCCTCGCTCGCTCCTCCTGGGCCTCGGCCAGCTGCTCCTGAAGTGCCTTGACCTGCTCTCGCATCATGTCTCTCTCGTGCTCCGCGTCGTGCTTCTGCGCCGCCAGGTCCGTTCTCATCTCGTCCACCTTGGCCTCGGCCGTTGCGGATGCGTCCAGGGCCGCTTGTTGCTCGACCTGTTGTCGATGCTCGTCGTGCCCTGACTTGGTCAGCTCCTCGACCTGCTCCCTCAGCCGGTCCACCTCGGCCCTCTGTATCTCCAGCGACTGCATCCTCTGCTGCAGGTTGAGCTCCTTGACCTCGGCCTCGCACACGAGCTTGCGCAGCTTGTCGCACTCCCCCGTAGACTCCTCCAGCTCCCTCCGAAGGGCGCCGAGCTCGGCCGCCGCTCTCTTGGATTCGTCCCTCAACATCTTGACCTTGTTGGCCAGGTCCGACTCCCACTTCTTGGCCAGCGCCCGGCTCTTCTCCGACTCCTTTCGAATCTGCTTCTCCGCCTTCTTGGCCTCTTCGAAGCGGCTCTTGAGGTTGCGGTTGAGCATGATGAGGTTCTGCGCCTCGGCTTCCGAAGCGGCCTCGACCATCTGCCGCCGCCGCAGCTCGCCAATGTGCGCCATGTGCTGCTGCTTGACGTATCTCTCGAAGCTGAGGTCATTCTCCAGCATCAGGACGCGCCGTTGAAGGTTGGCCACTTGAGCTCCGACGACGGTCTGAGACGTTTCCTTCACCGGCGCTTTGTCGACCGCTGTCTCCTGGTGGCTCAGGGCCAACGACGTGACGCTGTCGTTTGCTTGCGATTGGTGCAGGTTAGACTTGACCACCTTGTTAGAATGCATGAGACCCTGAAGCTGGCTCTGCGACGGCGAACGCGGCATCTGCGCCGCCATCATCGGGCTGCTTGAGCTGTGAACCGTTGCCTGGCCCTGATCGGCCGCGACTCGAGATGACGATTGAGAGGCGCGACGGCCCATGGTCGAGGCGGCATGGGTGCTCGACTCCGAGTCGGTGTTGGTCAGCTGCGAATCCCGCCAGCTGTGCGACCTCCCTCCCCGTGTGGTCGAAAGCGCCGCTCCGGCCTCGTCCTCTCCCATGCCCTCGTCCGGAGCCGAACCCGGTATGCCGTCGCCGTCGGCCGCGCGGTAAAGCCCCATGCAGTAGACAAGGACCTCGGCCGCCTCGCTCTTAATCCAGCGGCCGTGGTCCGTCTTCTCCGAGTCGATGGTCATGGTGTAAAAGTTGGAGTGGAGGAGGTGGCAGCGCCTGAAACGCTCGGATCGGTGCCGAATCTCGCTCGGTTGGACCTCGATGTCGTCCAGGCTGGACGTATTGGCGTGTCGCAGGTAACGCTGCGGCTTGCGAATGTAGTCCATGAAGTTGATGGGGTACAGGCCGTAGAGAATGGTGTAATAGTTGGACAGCTGCGGCACGGAAAAGTCGTCCATTTCGGCGTCGTATGCGCAAACCTCCCAGCCCCGAATCGACGACCTATCGGCCTCTTCCGGGGACGCTTCGGCGGCGCTCGACCTCTCCCGATCCCAAAAGAGCAAGCGGGCGTAGACGTTGAAGAGCGTCGGCAGATGAGGCACGAGAGAGCTCGGCATATGAGGCAGGAGCATGATGACGACGGTAAGGGCCGACGAGACGACCGTCGTCGACGTGTCATGCTGGAGGCAAGTGAGCAGGTTGGAGAAGATGGTGGTGTGGAGGACCTGATGCAGGTGAGGCGGCTTGTCGTGAATAAAGTCGCACAGGAGCCTCAAGCTTGCGTGACGGTGCTGCTTCTTGACAAAGTAAGCGTCGACGGATGTAAAGAAGTCCTGCCGAGTGTCAGCGTCGTACGTGGCGGGCTTCCCGACGGGGCCAACTCCTACCTTGGGTCTCTTCTTGCCGAAGGATTTAAGGGCCCGCCGGACAATTTTGTCGTTGTACTCGTGGTTCGTGTTCCCTTGGGCCAAGGCGGGATAGATGCGAGTCATGGAAATGCACAAGAGGGCATCGGTGATGCGACTTGTGTCCAAGTCAACCTCTGAGGCTTGCTCGACCTGGGCAACGAGATCGACGAGGGCGGCGATTATCTCATCGACAACCATTTTGTCGATTCCCGTCTTGTCGAGGAGGCTCTTGCAGGAGTCGAACCAAGATAAGACGCGGTCCGAAGTCGGCAAGGCGGGAAGCAGTCGGTGCAAAACGGCTATCCATGGCGGCGACGCGGCCAAGTTTCCCTTGACGTGCTTTTCGAACATGGCCGCGAGCTCATCCTGCAGGCGATCCGAAGCGGCGTCGTCGTGCTTGTCATGGTGCTCGACGTAGCCGGTGATGGCGTCGACGGCGCTTTCGGGGAGCGGGAGCACGGGTTGGACGACGCAGGCGAGGATGGCCTTGGAGAGGTTCTTGAGAGGGCTAAAGGCAGAAACAAGAGTCAGCGTCTGAAAGTAGAGACACGAGAGAGGCGAAGAGAGAAAGAAAAGATCATGGCACTCACGCTGGCGAAGCCATGGCAGCCGCGCGGAAGCTGAAAGGAGCGGACGCGGCCTCGCCGCAGATCTCGCCAAGGCCGGACGACGAGGCTGTCGGCCGAGATGGTGCGATAAGGCAGACCGAAGCCAGACCCAAGCTTTTCGACCTGTCTTGCTGGAAGTGGAGAGGAGTCTGCGAGGTGGATGCCAGGTTGGAGGGACGGAGGTTGAGCCGTTGCAACGAGGTTGTGGGTACCTGCGTCATCGCGGGGGTCCGAGTGGGGGCCCGAGGTAGCGGGTACGTCGCCAAACAGCCAGGTCTGCCCACCGCAAGCCGAACCTCGGTGGAAGCTCGTTCATGATTCTGATTCATCAGGGCTTGTTGGCAGCTGGCATTGAAGGTTGATCCATTGGAATGGACGGGCTCGTACCCGCTGTTCCTGGCCAGCGGGTGGCCCCCGCAATCGTCCACGCCTCGGGACTTGTCGGAGAGCCGAGCAGCATGTAGGGCTCGGGCTGCTCTGGCAGAGACTCCATGCTACGGTGCAGGGATGATGATTCTCGCGCCATCAATGGATCGATTACCTCCGTGATCCGTCCAATATGATCCAACTCTTGCAGTCCCTCGGTCCCTGCCTGCAGTGCTGACGCCCTCAGCCTCGCCTCCCAGCCTCGTCTGCAGCCTCTACAGCCCGGTCACCCGATGCGCCATCCCGCCGCTGCCCCAGCACTCGAGGCCCTGCAACTCACTCAAGGTTTAGTGGATAGCCCCCGTAAAGTGCCCTGTCGCGTGAGCTGAGCTGGAGCCCTCCGTCCACCATCCTCCCGTCCGTCTCCATCCTCCCTCCTCCCCTCTTGACCCCTCCTCCCCTCCTCCCCTCCTAGGCCTCTTTCTCCGGCTTCATCGTCGTCTGATCTTCCACCATCGACATCGACGACTCATTCTCGCCTGCTCTCGCCTGCTCTCGCCTGCTCCGTTCCCCCTCAGCCTTTTCTGGCAGCGCTGTAGATTCGCTCATCTTACACCAACCATCCCCGCCGTCACCATCGTCGTCTCCCTCTCCAGAGCCGGCACAATGGCTGCGAACAAGTCTTCCGCCGTGGCGGACCAGGAACCCATCGACGTTCTCGTCGCCGTGCACCACAAGTTCGACCTGCTCGACTTTGCCGGGCCTGTCGAGGCCATTACCCGCGCTGCTCACGACTTCAACGACGAGTGTAGGCACCGCCCCCCGCACCTCACATATCCTTGCTGCTGACCGTGTTAATCGCAGCCACCAGGGCCTTTGACGTGTCCATCGTCGGAGCCGAGCCCAAGGTCCTCAGTGACCAGGGCGTCATCATTGGCTCCCAGATGTCATTCAAGGAAGCGCACGAGCGCCTCGAAGACTTTGACGTCCTCATCATCGTCGGCGGCAACACCCAAGAGATTCTCGACAAGGAAATGGAGCCGCTCGGTCTCATCAACGACTTTGCCGAGCTCCAGAAGAAGGATCCAGCCCGTGAGCGTACCATCTTGTCCATCTGCACCGGCTCTCTTCTTCTCGCCAGGGAGGGTATCCTCTCAGGCCTCTCTGCAACTACCCATCCCGACATGCTCACCAAGTTTGAGATTGAATGCAGCGATGCCGCCACTCGCAACATGACGGAGCGCACCGACGTCATCGAGGACGCCAGATACGTCGTCAACAACCTCCGCTTCGACCTCGGAGACGAGGATGAGAACCCATATATCCGCCGCCAGTCCGACGCCGGACGCCGGTCATCCACTGCTCGGTGAGTCTTGCAGCCCAAGGGCGACTCGACCAAGGCTGACGTGTCTGTCTACAGCAAGGGAAGCATGTCCTGGAAGGGATCCAACTCACGCCGCGAATCCATGGCCCGACGCGCCGCCATGCGTCTCGGGGGGCTCAGGGTCATTACAGCCGGAGGAGTGAGCTCGGGCATTGACGCAGCCCTCTACCTGATTAGTGCCATGGTGGACGACCCATGCGCCATCGAAGTTGCCAGGATTCTGCAGTGGACGTGGTCAAAGGGCATCGTGGTTGACGGTCTTGACGTCTAAGTCCGGTTCTTTTAGACTGGCTTTTCGGGCCCGCTGCGAGAGAGGAGAACTGGGTCAAGATAAAAGGGCTACTGGCGAATTGTGCCAAAGACAGATTTTGTAACCGTTTCCACGGTACTCACCGCTCAACAAGGTTCGATCAAGATCTTGGACTCCTAGAAGCAACTTGTGCTCGCTTGTGCCGTTGCGGCAAATATCCAGCCGTAGCACGTGACTGCGCCCCGGAAGCCGGAAAAGCCTGCCGCCGCCTTGGGGAAGAAATGCGGTTCCAAGAGGGTACGGGCAGACTGAGTTTTTTGCGTATCCTCGACTTTGATGGCGCTTAGTCACGTACCAATGCCTCTCCTCACGGCAGACCGCCAGATGTACCGATACACACTCCTGGAGCCCTCACCAGTCGTTTCCTGGCGTGCGGTTATCTTTCTGGCCATCCCCAAGGCCGCTCCTCTGCCTCATCGAGTCTCGCGACGCGACTTTTTCCAACTTCTTCCCGTCGCTTTCTGCTGAAATTTCGCAGCGATAGTCTCAACCAGGCATCCCTCGCGCTGCCACCGCTTTCTCTCTCGCTTCGTCGGTCTCGATATCTATTTTATTCCATACCTCTGTCATCAAGGCTTCCTCCCTCCGTCGCGCTGCTTCTCCCTTGGCTCCCCAGGCACTGATGCGCAAGCTTTTCCAGCCTGCCGCCATCTGCCATGTCGGACTGGACGAAGCTCAAGGTCACGGAGCTCAAGGCCGAGCTCAAAAGCAGAGGTCTTCCTCAGGCTGGTCTGAAAGCCGAGCTGGTCGCCCGCCTGCAAGCCGCCGACGACGAGGCTGAAGCGAGCCCTGAGCCCGACGAAAAGAACGAGGCTCCAATTGCTGTTGAGGCGGAGGCGGTGGACGAGGCCGAGGCTAGCGATGAACTTGTCGAGCTGGTGCCTGAACCTCCCTTGCAAGGGGAAGAGGAGGAGCATGTCGGTGATGCGCCGGCTGAGTTGAAGCCTGTTGTCGATGAGCCGCCGGTGCAGAAGAGTCGGACGTCTCGCTCTCCCGCTCCGGTGGTGAGCGCATCGGATGAAACGCCTGTCGTCGACGGACAGATTCGCAACGGAGCCGAATCCCTCGAGGAGACGCCGACTGGCGACGGCACCGTCGAGGCTCTCAAGCGCAAGCGACGTTCTGCCAGTCCGCCCTCGAAAGATGAATCATTCAAGCGCCGGCGCGCAGAGGAGCTGGCCCAAAACGACACTCCCTCGACTCAACTCGAGACTGGCGATGCCCAGGTCGATGACCGCATGGAGACCGAGGATTCCGCCAAGCCGGAGACGACGCAGGCCGAGTTTGCGCCGCGCTCCCCTTCTCCCCGTCCCGAAAGGTCCGTCTCGGCAGCCCGGCCGCCCTTGGATCCATCCCCGGCAGCGGGCGAAGAGCCAGAGCACGAGCGGAATTCATTTGCCGCTCCGGTTGATCCTCCCTATCACCCGTACACGTCGGCCATCTACATCAACAACCTGATGCGACCATTGCGCGAAGTCGACCTGCAAACCCATCTCATCGAACTGGCCAAGCTTTCAGGCGACGACGACGACGACGAACACGTCATGATCCAGAAGTTCTTCGTCGACACCATCCGCACGCACGCCTTTGTCGTCTTCGGCTCGACCTCGACAGCCGCCCGCGTCCGCGACAGCCTGCACGGGAAAGTCTGGCCGCAGGAGAGCAACCGAAAGGCCCTCTTCGTCGACTTCGTGCCCGCCGATAAAGTCGGGCAGTGGATCGAGCTGGAGGAGAGCCACATGAGCGGTGATAGGAAGACGGGTCTCCGGTGGGAGGTTGTCTACGAACCGACGGAAGATGGTGATGATGTCGAGGCCATCTTGCGCTCCAACGCTGGACCTCCTCCGCCGTCTTCTTCGGTTCAGAACCGCACGACAGGCATCGAGGGCGCACCAACCGGTCCTCGCGGCTACCGCTCCGTCCCACCGCCTCCGCCCCCAAGAGACCATCACCATCACCACAACCCTCACCCTCACCACCAAACCCACCCCTCACCACCAACCTACCAAGCCCACCACCCAGAATCCCACACCCCCCCACCCCCCCAACCCCCACCCCACCCACCACCCCCCCCCCACACCCCACACACACGCCCCCCATCCCATACCACCCCCCCCCACACCCAAACCCCCAACCCAACACCACCTCACCCTTCTCAAACAACAACAACTA
>NJES01000583.1:0-11923 GCA_002591395.1 Ophiocordyceps camponoti-rufipedis | reverse complement strand
TCTGGGCGAGTTTCCTCTCCCGGTCCCGATGTTTTCTCTCCATTCTCTCCTCGGCCTCTTTGGCCTTTTGCGCTTCCCGCTCCCGCTTCTCCGCCTCCTTTAGCCTGAGTTGCCATCCAAGCCACTTGATTCTGTGCTTAGGGATGCGGTGTGTTGAGTAGAACTTCAAAGCTGAGTGATAGCTGAGCAGAAAGCGAAGTTCTCGAAGTCTAGAGTGCAGTAAGAAATGTGTGGTGATGATCAAACAAAGACTGGTGGTGTGTGTCGGCGAACTCCGTGTGGCGACCAACGGGCACAGCCTCAAGTTTCCTGTAGCAGTAAGAGTAGATGCGATTTTTTTTGCGTATGACCGTAAGATCCGAATCCGTAACGATAGCCACAGTCGGAGGCTCCTGAAGCTAGCCATAGGAAGCCTTTAGCCGAATAGATATATGTTGTTGTTATACACCCGTTGATCAGTAGCAAGCAAGGGCTTTCCTCTTGCAGCAAACATGAAGCATGCTGAGGCGCTTCAGCGGTTTTTCGGAGCAAAGTGACTAGTCCCCGGTAAATGCGAGTGTAAAAGTTGCTCTGAGGAATAGGTACTCGCTTGTTATCTGTAAGGCTAAGGTTGACCCGTAAAGTAATTGGGCTCCCAAAGCATTCATCAGCCTTTCCAGAGTGGCTTATGTCCTGATCCAGGGTTATCTGTGCTTGAGTTGTCGCGGTACTGGGTTGGCTTGTACCAGGTGTAATGCTGCCTGGGGCCCATTGACAGCTGGCACCCAGTTGTGTGTACTGGTTACCTCGAAGCTGAAATTCGCAGAGTTCGCTAGGCAGACAAACAGGCTGGATTTCGTCGAGAATTGAGGAATTCAGATGAAGCTGATGCTAGAGAAAAAACTGCAGGGCCAAAAGGGCTAAGGGCGGTAACAATTAGTACCGTCTGTGTCGATGTTCCGGCTCCTAATTTTTGGCCTGCTGCGGCGCGGCCTTGCGTTGGCGATTGTTTCTCAAAATGTCTTCCCTTTCAACTTCCGATGTTTGGGTAGTGGCCAAAGATGGTTGCAACGGGTAACGAAAGGTATTCTGCACACCGCGTACATGTAGGCGTAGAAAGCAATGGAGACGGAAGATTGAGATTGACCTCAGGGGTCGTAGAATGAGAAGTCGAAGACGACCTCAAGACGTCTGAAAGACTCTGACAATATTAACTGAGAGATATTCTCAGCTGCCTCCGCGGACAAAATCTTCAAAACCTCGATATCTCCCGTAAGATTCGTCGGCTGTGACAGCCTGGTAGAAAAGCGGGCTGGAGTGCTTGGATGCCCGTGGCGCTTGGAGGACGATGATGGTGGAAATGTTGAATCCAAAAGGTGTCTGAGAGCGTGATAAGGATGACATTGATGAAAAAGAAGAGAGCTGATGAAATGATCACCCCGTGGGAATGCTCGTGCGAGCTAAGCGCTAGCAAAAGAAGGTGAAAATTCGTGTATTCGTAGAGAAGAGAGGAGAGCAAACGAGGCGAAAATTTAGAGGGGTACCTAGTACCCTTAGGTACCTAGGCACCTAGGTGGGAGCTTGGGAGCTTGGGAGTTCTGAAGGGATGGACTTGATGAAAGGAGGCTAATGGCGATGAAAAGGAAGATGGGTACCCGTAGGTGGGGGCTAGGCTCCCCAGCCGGGTAGAAAGGTGATGCATTGATGCTATCGCCGGCCAGTCCAGCTGCAAAAGGTGCGCCCTTAAGGGCTAGGCTGCACAGCGTGACTATGACTAAGCATGCTCCTACGGCACAACAGGAGCCTACCGTCACACGAGGCTGCGAATATGGGTAGTTTGTTTAAAACAAATGAATTTATCCATATTTTGTAGGTAAAAGAAAGCAATTAATCTCAATGTTGTTGTTTTTTAAAAAATACACACGAATACATGCATATGCATATATACATATGTAGGTACGTAATTAATGTGCGAAGTATGGATTTGACTCTTGCTAAGAAGAAATTCATTATAGCAAAGAACGCTCGCAGCTATATTCGTACACACTTAATATGTGCGAATGTGTAGCATCTGTTCAGTCCAAGACAGAATTTCTGTAAGCGTTCACAAACAGGACTGTCTTACTGATGTTCTTTCGGGGATTGTTGGACGTTCAACGAAGGTGACGGAGCAAAGCACATTTTGAAATGGACATTCTTGATTTGAGTAGCTTAAGACTTAAGCGATAGGAAATAGAACACCTCTTCGCCAGCTCCAATGCAAAGAAAAGACAGACGAATGGAATACAAACTAGCTGCCTAAAGTCGGAATCATCGACTTCTTCCTTTGCAATGACAGCCTCAGCCCCAACTAGACAACTGGCAAACAGTTGAGCCAGGTGAGGCAGTCGCTAGTTCCAGCCTCGCCTTAGAAGCGTCGAGGTTCCAGAGTCACACACCACAAACCACCATCGTATACGAATAATTCAACATCTATGACACCCTCACCCTCAAACAGACGGCCCGAGCCGCCAGCACAAATCATCGCCAACGTACACGCTCGCCCATCCCTCGCCCATACGGGCCATCCCTCACCCATCAGTCCCACTGCTCCGAAACGTCGCACACAGCGCGGCATAGTGATGCGTCAGATCCAGCACGTTCTGAGGCAAGCTCGTCGCCTGGATGATGCTCCGCACCTTGACGGCGCCCTCGTCCTCAATCAGCGTCCGGATCGTGTGCAGCAGCTCCGGGCTGAACTCGCTGTACCAGCGGTACTGCCACGTCACCAGCCGGATCACCGCCGCGATCGTCTCCCGCGTGCTCTTGGTCTTCTCCAGCACCCGCAGCACACCCGCCAGCGCCTTGGGACTGAACCGTTGCGCCAGGCAGGCTCGGTATGCCTCGACGGCCTCGTCCTCGTGCTGCATCCGCTCCGCCAGCGCGCCCAGAATCTCCCACTCCTCGGCCGATTTCTTATACTGCACCTGCTGTGCTCGATACTGCGCCATCTGCGTCCGCCAGATGGTGTACACGCGCAGGTCCTCGTAAAGCGCCATGAACAGGCTATCGAGCCAGCGCTCACACAGCCGCTTGGTGTTGAGCTTGGATAGATGTTCGTCGCTCGATGACGCCGCCACCTGTTCCGAGGTTAGGACTCGGGCATCGTGAGAAAGCCGGGCTTGATACCTTTTCGCCTTCACCCTTGAGCTCTTGCGGCCCAACCGTATTGGACGGCTTCTCAACACCATTGCTGTCGCCATTGCTATCTCCGTTGCTTTCCCCGTTGCTGTCGCCGTTGGCCGCCGGCTTTTCGGGCAACGATTCCGAGCCCCCATCCGACTTGCCGTCGCCGTTGGTCGTCGGGTCTGGCGTTCCTCGCAGGCCGTCGGTGCTGGGCGTCCGCTTCGATGGGGACAACTGCGTCGCCTCTTGCTTCTCCGTCCTGTATTCCTCTTCCATGACAAAGACGTTGCTGCGGATCTTGAGCAGCTGGTCCCATCCGATCTTGGCCGTCATCTCCGTCAAGATGCTGTACGCTTGCTTAAAGGTACCGCGATATTGCGCCGCTCTAAGGCCCAGGAGACTGGCGTCGACCTGCTCCGCGAACCTCGACTCGGGCTCGCTATCGATATCTTCCAGCCGCGTGTCAGGCAGAATCGGCAGATTCACCTCTCGCGGCTCTGGCATGACGGGTGTGTCTTTGTCCTGGTAGGTAAACATGGGGCACGAGTTGAGCGTCGTCAGCGCATTCTCCCAATCCTCCATGGCGACGTAGACCTGCGCCAGCCTGGCCCACGTGCAGAACTCGCTAGGAGCGGCAACGGTGCTTCGGTCGGCGCAGCCAAGAGCCATTCTCAGCCTCTCCTCTTTCATCTCGGGCGTGTCCGCCTTGTTGGCCTTGCGAAGGAGAAAGTCTGCCTGCGTGTCGAGCATAACGTGATCCATGGGTGATTTCTGCAGCGCCTGGTAGAGCGTCTTGATGCCGGCCACCTCTTCATTGCCCATGAACAGCACTTTTGCTAGGAGCGAGGCGACCTCGACGCTCTGAGACCGCAGCTTCTCGAACAGGTTGATGCCCGACGTGTAGCGGCCAGTCGTCTCCAGATACTTGAGAAGTCCGGTTGTCAAGTGATTTGAGACGTTGGTCGAAACCTGAACGACGGAGTCGGACCCCAGCTGCCAACCTGCGCAATCTCAGCGGGGAAACGGCTGCCATGGATCGGGAGTTTTACCTCGAAAAAAGAGCTGCTCGGCCGCATTAAGGAAGCGATGCTCCGTCTCGGTATTGGTAACGGGGTTGAAGCGGCGAACACCAGCGATCCTACGGATGGTGTCGCCACTCCCGTCGTCGGCGTAAGAGTAGGCTCTGAGGACGCTGCAAAGGTAGGTTTCCAGCCAGAGGTCGTCAGACGCCTTGCGCTTCTCGCCCCTTTCATCGACGCAGTAGCTTTCGACGGTGCCCGGGATGGAAACGTGGATGCGCATGTCCAGTCGCGAAAAGGCATTGTAGCAGCTGATGGAAATGGTCAACGCTGCTCTTGGTCGCAAAAGGAGAATGCGACAGCGCACCAGTAGACGCCTTCGACAATCTTGGACGTGGGGTTGGGTCCGTTGTCGTGGTAGGTGAGAGTATTGATGTAGGCGGCGAGGCTGGCTGAAGATGAAGCATCAACGCCAGTGACGTGATGGTAGACGCCCGTCTGGAGAACGTGTCAGGAACAAACTTGAAGAGCAAGCATTAGTCGGGAATCCTGCCTGCTTGGCCGTATTCCGGATGCCCTGCTTGAGAAGATGAACGAGATCTGGCGGGCCAAGTTCGCGCAGAGCGACGAGAGACTCGGTGCGAGCGTCGATGGACTCGTGGAGGACCTCCTCGGTCAGTCTGGAAGCCATCGTCAGCCGGATGAAAGACGCGAGCAGAGTGACATGGATGGATCACTCACTCGGGCACAGTAGGCGCGACCATGGCGACGAAGAGGCCCCCTGAGGCGGGCGATGAGAATCGGGAAGAGCCCTCGATGGCAAAGTCGATGGAAGCTTTCTGAGCTCGTGAAGGGATTGCCAGAAGAGGCTTGCCCAAGGTGAGGCTGTGTGTTCCCACCTAATCAGCGATATCGCACAGCCACACCCCGCCTGTGTGAGGAGCACTGTGTGGAGTCGGTGTGGAGTGCGGGAGGATCATTCGTCGGGCCGAGAGCTTGCCGTCTTGGTTGGCTACAGCGTCGCCAAGGAGAGGCAAATCGCAGGCTAGTTCGCTCCATGATTGCAGATATCTAGGGTAGGCCGTTGCAGGAGAGCCGGAATCTTTCTTTTCCTCTCTCCAGCCCTCTTCACTACTCTTCACCACTCAACCGCCGCGATGGCGTCTCCGCCCAGCCAAGATGCGACAAAGCCCCCCGTCGCCATCGTCTGCGTCGGCATGGCAGGTGATTCTCCCTCCCATCACCCCCCTCCAAGCGCTCAATACCCCTAGGCTCCGGCAAGACGACCTTCATGCAGCGCATCAACGCGCACCTCCACGCCGCGAAACAACCCCCCTACGTCATCAACCTCGATCCCGCAGTCCTCTCCGTCCCCTTCGATGCAAACATCGACATCCGCGACTCGGTCAACTACGGCCAGGTGATGCAGCAGTACGGCCTCGGACCCAACGGCGGGATCCTCACGGCGCTGAACCTGTTCGCTACAAAGGTCGATCAGGTGGTTGGCTTGCTGGAGAAGCGCGTCAAGCCGGATCCGGAGAAGCCGGAGAGGAGACCGGTTGATCGGATATTGGTTGATACGCCGGGGCAGATTGAGGTGTTCGTCTGGTCGGCTTCCGGGACGATTCTGCTCGAGTCTTTGGCTTCGTCGTTTCCTACCGTTGTTGCGTACATTATTGATACGCCGAGGACGGCTTCGACTTCGACTTTCATGTCCAACATGCTCTACGCCTGCTCCATACTCTACAAGACCAAGCTGCCCATGATCCTCGTCTTCAACAAGACGGATGTCAAGGATGCTTCCTTTGCGCGGGAGTGGATGACGGACTTTGACGCTTTTCAGGAGGCGTTGCGGCAAGATGAGACTCCTGATGGGCTGGGTAGCGGCGCAGAGGGGAGCGGCTATATGAACAGCCTCCTCAACTCCATGAGCCTCGTTCTGGAGGAGTTTTACGCGCATCTCACGGTCGTGTCTGTCAGTTCGTACCTCGGCACGGGGGTGAATGAGTTCTTTGCGGCGGTGGATGAGAAGAGGGATGAGTTTCTGCGCGATTATCTGCCCGAGTTGGAGAAGAGGAGGGCTGAGCGCGAGGAGGTGCGCAAGGCGTCGCGGGATAAGGAGTTGGGGAAGATGATGGAGGATATGTCGGTTGGGCTGGAGCGGAAAGAGGGTGAGGATGAGGATGGAGACGTTGCGAGCGATGGTGATGATGACGACGATGACGATGATGATGGGGGTGGGGGTGAAAGGGATGGATTGCAGGCGAGGTATCAGGCTGCGCTGGGGGATAACGATGATTCTGTCATGGCGGATGCGAGTTTTGCCAAGTATTTGCATCAGCAGAGGTAGCAAGCATGTTCGGAAGGGAGCCAGCCTCTGTTTGGAGACTGGTAACTCGTAGGTGAAAAGTCCATCCCGCTGCAACAAAATCCAATCTCAACGCCCGACACCAAGCCCTCATCAAGTCCCCCCATCACCTCGCCTCAAACTGCACCATCCTGCCACAGCAATCAGCAACTCTCTCCTGAAGCAAACAAAGACGAGGAAACAAACCTCTTGGTCCTCTCCTTGTAGAGAACCCTCCCCGCGCAATGCGGACACGCAACGAGCGCATCCTTGCTAAGCGTCACCGTGCCCCCGCAGTCGCCGCAGATGTACGACATGACGGCCCGGACGTCGTGCGTGTCGCGCGTTGAGCCGCGGGCGGGGGCTGCGGCGGGGGCGGATGACGGGCCGGAGGAGGCGTTTGCGGTGGGGACTTGGTATTCTTCGCGGGGCATTTTGGGAAGGGGGTTGTGATGCGACGGGTTTTGTGGTGAGGTGGTGGTGATGATGGTTGTGGTGGTGGTTATGGTGTTTGGTGTTGAGGATGGGGGGAAAAGTGCTGGGCGGTGGGGATTTGACGGGCAGAATTCGGCGGCAGAATCGGGCGGTGTGGATAGAGATGGGTGAATAGCCATCATAGTGTACATTTAGTGTTGACGATGTTTGGTTGCAGCCGTAGCCTCAACCTCAGCCTCTGTGCAGACTTACAGCCATGTCGCGCTGAAGTCATTGACGGCGAATTGGCATGATTCTGAACTGTACTAGCTTCATCGTTGGGAATTAATAGTCTCATATTCACTCAGATCCCTCGCTCAATTTGATGCTGTTCTACTTCCACCTCCCACCCCATCTCCTCTCTACCCCGATAAAAGGCATCCAGGGGAAAATGCAGATCTCAATGCGGCTCATCAAGGCTCCCAGCTTCATCGAGGTATATCAAACCCCCCGCCACCAACCAGCAGCAGACACAAATAGCACGCCACCAAACGCCAAACAACCCCACACCCCTCAAAGCTGCACCACATCATTCAAGATGCGCACCTCATCGCCAGGCTTAAACGCCGGAAGACCAATGTACGGACAGGTGGAGCAGCGGAAGGCGTCACCGAGCGAGCAGTTGTTGCACGAGCCCGTCTTGCCCTTGACGGTAAAGTCGAGCTCGTTGAGGTCGTTGGCGTCGAGCTTGAGGGCTTCGAGGCCGGCCGTTGCTTTGGCGCGGCGGTCGCGGTCTTGGGCTTCGAGCTTGGCGGCGAGTCCGCATGTGCAGTCTTTGCAGGGGCGTCTGCGCTTCTCGGGCTGGCAGTTGGTGGCTGGGTCGGTTAGCCACGACTGCTGGGGGAGAGACGGAAAAATTGTAAACTCACGAATGGTGGGCCGTTTCTTGCGATCTTCTTCCGTGAGCAGGTCGTTTTCATCTACCAGCTCATCGTCATCGTCGTCGAGTTGGCTAAAGTCGAATTTGGGCGCTGCCGGCGGATCCTTGCCCTTTTTTCCCAGCCGCAGCGGCACAACCACTTCCTCGTCAGCAGCCTTCTCAAACACGTCGCCAGCCTCAACTAAGCCAGCTAGGATAGCCTCCTTGGCGTCACCAGGTAGCGGCGCGCCGTGTTGAAAGCGCAGCTTCCCGCCAGATCTCATCGACGGCACCAGCAGAGCGTAGACGTGGCGGCTGAGCAGGTCGAGGGCCTCAGGCCGGCGTGTACCATCTGTGTCGGTGAGAACGAGGATGAGATCGTACGTGGAGGGCGGTAGGGAGACGAGGCCAGCGGATAGGCGGTCGAGCATCTGCAGATCGCAGGCGGAGCGGTCGAAGGAGGCGAAGACATCGCGTAGCTTATCCTGACGAGCGGCCAGCGAAGGAGGCGCGAGGAGAAGAGTCCTGGCGCCGGGGACAATCTCGGAAGACGCTGCAATGGCGCCGTTGGCGGAGGGGGGGGTCATTGTGTGCTGCTTGGGCGGATTTGATGGACGGTGATGGACTGAAGGTGATGCGGCGATGAAGTTGGCTCCGACGTCGGCGCGGAAGAACCGTTCGGGGCGCGAGATTTTCAGGAATTAGTCAGCGGGGCGAGTTGGGGGAAGTGGATTTGTCATGATGGGATTTACGCGTCTGGATTGTAGGACCTTGATGGACGCGATGGATTTGCTTGGCATGAAGTCATCGACAGACGGTACCATCTAGGAGGAGAAGCTGTTGACTCTGTGCAGAGGAGTGCTGACCTCGTCAAGAATACTCTCGATCTCTGGCTCCTCTCTCTCTCCTTTCTCCCTCTCCCTCCTCTCCCTCCTCAGCGACCTCTACCGGCGAATCTTGCTCCTCGACAGCCCCGAGCCCGTGTCCTGCAGCACAAACAGCATCCTCGCCCACTCAGACCCGCTCGCATTCCGCCACACGTGGCTCGTCGCTCTCTGAACCGCAACGTCTCCCCTCTCAAGCCGCGTCTCCTGCCCAGACGCCAGCGTCAAGACAATGGTTCCCTCAATGACAACGGCGTAATCGACATTCTCCCCCCGACGAGTCGCGCATTCGTGCCGTGGCGCAAAGTCGACGACCCGGCATACGGTTCCGCCCGGGCTGGCGGCTCCGGCTCCGAGGGCGCGCCCACCGGCTTCTTCGGGGTGTGCGAGGTGGACGTCCGTCTCTAGCAGTGGGTCTGTCAGGGTCGGCGCGCCGTAGATGTCGTCTACTGCCAGTTCGCCTTGGCTGTATAGCTTCGGGGCGCCGGCTCGTGCTTTGGTGAAGATGGCTTGTCGGCTTTGCGGGTCGTTGGCTGTGTAGACGTGTCGTAGGGCGCGGAGGCCGCCGCCTACGGGGGCTTCGTCGCGTTGAGACATCTTTCGGTCCCGTTGCTCCTCGTGTGTTGTTTATGAGCTGCAGGGTTTCTCACGGGTTGATGAGCGTTGGCTTCTTGCTGTGAGGGTTGTCTCCAGGGACGTTTCGAGGTCAGCAAAGGGTGGCTTTGCAGCTTGCGATGAGCAGCTCCATTGGCTGTCTGCGGACATGGCCGCTGATGCAGTCGTCGACCGTTTGACAAAGTCCGGACTCTCATGTGAGCAATGGTATGCTCTTAGAGACCTGTTGAACGTTTTCGTCTTGTGTCTTGGCCGGTTTGCTATTCGTAAGTCGTCTCTCAACTTCTGCCCTTTGCGTACCTGAATTTAGCTTAGCGCAAGGGTCCAATTGACTGAACGCAGAGCCATGCTATTCTTGTCGGTCTGTCGACTTTGCCCTCTGGCTTCTCGGTTCTGTGCTAGCGCAAGGGCCCGAACTGACTGAACATAGGGACCCATGCTATTCGTGAGTAATGTCGGTCTCTCGAACCTCTACCCTTGGGCCTCAACTCTGGATAGGCATGATCAAGGTGCTAAACTAAGCCAACGCACAGAGAAGCATTCAACAGCTCGGTCAGCCCCTTTGCTCACCCATTGGGCCATCACCCCCCTGACTTGCCCAGACTGTTTCGCTCTGGACATCCGTGCAAGAGGTCGCCAGAGCTGGAAGAGCTCGTGCCACAATTATGCATGGCTGCAACGACTTCACCGCCTTGGACGTTCCTTGCCAGACAGCTTCAGCCACAGACGCCCAGACCCAGCCCCAGCCGCGAGTCGTGTTCGGGGACCGGGGACCATTCACGAGTTGACCAAGTCAGACTTGGCGCCTCGCTTCAGGTTTCGCCGCCCAAGCCAACCTGTTTGTCCCGAGTCTGCCGAACAGACCGAACCAGGGGGTTGCTGGCCACCCGAGTCTAAGCGCATGATTCAACGACAGCAGACACACCGAATTTCGTTTTCGGCACCTGCAGAATCCTATCTCTTCCGGTTATGGCAGTGTCCGAGCAAGCCGGAGAAGGGGAGCAGCCCGGACCTTGACTATGCTTTTCCATACGTGCGTGGGCTTATTGCGCCGCACGGCCTGAACCAGGGTTCTCTGAACAATAGACGGCAAGCCTCTTTTCCGCTCCTGGCCGGAAATCCCTCCACTTTGGTTTACAGGGTTGCCGGTCCGGCAGCGGCGGAGACGGAGGCTGGAAGTGTAAATGCCTCGCCACAGCGGTTGGCGGTCGTTGACTGCGTCGACTTGAAACTGGAGATGCGTACGAGGCTCGTCGTCTGTGTATATCGTGTGGGTCTGGAACGGGGATGTGGACCGGGATTGCGGTTCTGCATGTGGCGACGCATCGTGTTTCTGACTGGGCTGATACGCATCTCCCGGGCAGCTCCCCGTACTCCGGCGCTGGGAGCTCGGTTTTTCCTGCGGCAGGGGATGCTACGGCTTCGTCCGGGAAGGGATCCCAAGGCGGGAACGAGCGCTGAACTCTGTCGACAGGACGGGGGGAGGAGACGGTGTTGGCGTCAATGCCGTCGTGGCCGAAACCGAGTTCGGGCTTGGTGAGGCGGTGGCGAGGAGGCGAGGAGGTCTGGAGGTTCTGAGAGGGAGCCGTCTTGGTGGTGAGAGGATGGATATATAAGAGGGTGCGAGGGCATGGTTGAATCGATCAGCAGCATCCGAACACGATCTCCTCAGCAACATTCTTCCATCACCATCAACTTCCCCTAGTCTTTCTCAACTTCTTTCTTATCCCAACACAACACAAAACTCATTCATCATGGCCACTGACGGATCTCACTACGACTTCATCGTCGTTGGAGGTGGTACCGCTGGCAATGTCGTCGCCGGCCGTCTCGCTGAGAACCCCAATGTCTCCATCTTGATCATCGAGGCCGGTGTGGGCAACCCCCGCGAGGTGGAACAGATCATCACGCCCGCTATGGCCATGGACCTCCGTGGCAGCAATCACGACTGGCAGTACAAGACGACCATGGTTAGGCGCGATGATTACGAGCGTATCGAGAAGCCCAACACCCGTGGCAAGGCGCTCGGTGGCAGCTCGTCTCTCAACTACTTCACCTGGATCCCGGGCTGCAAGCCGACGTTTGATATGTGGGAGGAGTACGGTGGAAAGGAGTGGACGTGGGATCCTCTGGTTCCCTACCTGAGGAAGTCGGCCAAGTATCACGACGACGATGGCCTCTACTCGTCCGACTTGAAGAAGATTGGTCCCGATGGTCCTCTCCCCATCTCCCACTGCGAACTGATTGAGGAGATGGAGCCTTTCCGCGAGAACGTCATCAAGGCCTGGAAGTCGCAGGGCGGCGAGGTGACGGAGAACATCTATGACGGCACCATGAACGGCCTGACGCACTGCTGCGTCTCCATCTACCAAGGCAAGCGGTCCGGAAGCTGGTGGTTCCTCGAGAACAAGCCCAAGATCACCGTCTGCGCCGAAGCCACGTCCGAGAACCTCATCATCGACAAGGCCGACAAGTCGTGCAAGGGCGTGACGGTCATCAAGGGCGGCAAGGAGATGAGCTTCTACGCCGATCGCGAGGTTATTGTTTCCGAGGGTGTCTTTGAGACGCCTAAGCTGTTGAA
>NJES01000582.1:0-11926 GCA_002591395.1 Ophiocordyceps camponoti-rufipedis | reverse complement strand
CTTTACCCCCCCCCCCCCCCCTCCCCTCGTCATGCCCCCTTCCCTCCATACAACACCCCCTGCCTTGGTGGCCATGTAAAAGCTCGCCTCCTCTCTCCTGCCTGCTCTTCCTCTGCCGCCGCCGTCGCCCTGCCGCCGCTACTGCCGCCTCCGCCGCCGGCCGTCCCGGTGCCGTCTCCGTCCCGCCCGACGCCGCTCCCGTCCGACCCCGCCGGAGCAGACGGAAAAGGGAAGAGAGGAGAAGCCATCGGAGAGAGAGAGAGAGAAAAAGGAATAAATAGAAAGAACGAAAGAAAGAAAAAAAAAAAAAAAAGGAGAAGAGACAGCAAATACCCTGCCTTGGCCAAACAGGCACCATCTCCACCCGCACCGACTCACGTCCCCCCGTCTCCACTCCCACGCCGTCGACCTGTGCCCAGTTGGCCGCTTTTTTCTTCTCTTTTTAAAGAGTTTTATCTTATATTTTATTGTCTGGCTTGGGGGCGAGGTACTTGACCGCCCGGCCATGTCGTCGTCTTGCTGAGTACTGGCCTACAAAGACCTCTCCGCTCTCCCGCTTGGCGACCGAGACGGGACCCTGGTCTCCCTCTTGTCGACCCGCTTGGATTCCTGAGACGAAGCACATACAATACAATACATACAATACATACATACATATCATCACCTCGCCCGCCTCCGATCTCGCCCTCTTACCTGAGCCGTCCAACGCCTCTTGTCGGACCCCTGCTTTGCTATCTATTACACCATCCACACATCCCTCCGCAACTCTCACCTACTCCTACACAACTCGCCATGTTGATAGACGGTGAAAAGTACGCCTGCGAGGCTTGCGTACGAGGCCATCGAGTGAGCAACTGCCAGCACTCCGGTAAGCATCCAGAACCCTTTCTTCCCAACCGTCTCCGGCCCCAAAGAAACAAGTGCAAGAAAAAAAGAAAACGGCTGCTCACCGGGACGTCATGCCGGTTTTTCCCCCCCTTTCCCCCCCATCTCCAGATCGTCCGCTTCAGCACATCAACAAAAAGGGCAG
Organism: Ophiocordyceps camponoti-rufipedis; assembly: GCA_002591395.1. Taxonomy (NCBI): domain Eukaryota; kingdom Fungi; phylum Ascomycota; class Sordariomycetes; order Hypocreales; family Ophiocordycipitaceae; genus Ophiocordyceps; species Ophiocordyceps camponoti-rufipedis. The sequence goes on along the minus strand of NJES01000582.1, from coordinate 10,896 downwards.
ACCCGTATCGCAATGCCAGCACTGCCGAACCATGCGCAAGTCACGGTCAGCTCACGTCAAGTGCGACTGCGGCGAGAAGACGAGCAAATGTGCCCACCTGCAGCAGCCGGTCGAGGGCCACAAGGGTGAGCGAGCCCATCCATCCATCCATCCGTATGTATGGTCCCGGTCTGACGGGACCGCCGCCCAGGGACCTGCTGCTGTAACCACGGTGGCCGCTGTACGTGCTGCCTCAAGAAGGAGTCTTCGCTCGATACCGTGCCCGAGTCCGACTCAGACGGGTGCGAGGACCTCACGCTGCGGCCCAAGCCAACCGTTACGGCCCGGAGGCGACGAGCCAACACGGTTCACTCAGACGCCTTTGACCAGAACGGCCATCACAAGCCAGCAGCCAAGCTGAACCGGGCCGCTCACAAGTGCGGACCCTATCAGCTCGCCCGCGTCAACTCGTCCGTCGGCTCCGACGTCATGCTCTTCTCCGATGGTCAGCCGCCGCCACCGCCGCCCGCCGCCGCCGCCGCGTCTCTCCACCTCGCCGGCGGTCGGTGCCGGTCTTCGGAGCAGCAGCGGAGGGTAAAGTCGGAGACGGCCTCGCCCCTCATGGCCGGCGCCGGCTTCCCGCAGCTCAACGGCGCCCTGCCGCGGCTGGACCTCTCAGGCATCGAGTACGGCCTGCCGGTAACGACGACGACGTCGGCAACGACGACGAGCGCAACGACGGCCAGCAGCTCCTTCGACATGTTCACCTCCCGTCTGCCGCCGGACCACGAACCGGCCGTGTACAGCGCCGGTCTGAGCGCCACGCCCGTCGACTGGAGTCACTACGAGCTGGGCGACACCAAGACGGATGCCCCGGCCTCGAGCTACGGCCACGGCCCCGGCTTCGGCAGCTCCAACGGCCTGCTCGACTTTGGCACCGGCTCCGAGCACATCCCCCGTCTGGCCAACACGACGTCAACCTCGGGCGACGTCTCCGAAGTCGAAGACTACGACGCCCGCTTCGCCACCAACCATGGCAGCGGCTTCCTGCGCCAACCCGGCGGACACCTCGTCTCATCAGCGGATATCAGCAGCATCGACTACGATAGCTTCTACCACAAGACGGCCGACGCCGCGGGGCTCGTCCCCGGAGCCATCTCCATGGTCGAAGACGACGCGGCCTTTTGGATGCCCAATTATAACGACGGCATCGCCGCTTTGGATGAAGGACCGGATCCGCTCGGTGCCACGTCCCTCAACGGCTTCTGGGAGATGTGAAACAAAGCCTCTCTCTCTCTCTCTCTCTCTCTTCTTTTCGTCTTTTATACTCATGAATTCATGCTTTGTTATTTCGGGGAGGGGCGCATGCAATACCCAGCGAGCGCGGCGGCTTGTTCTTGTTCTGACTTGTCTTGTTCTCCAAGAAGCAAAAAACAATGTTTGGGCGGCAAAGATTGATTTCTGTCTGTTTTTTTTTTCTTCCTGTCAGCTTCTTCCACTGGCAATGATGAGCGTCCTTCCCCCTCCTCCCATTTCGAAACCCCCCGGTCCGTCAGGCGCATGATTGACAACGATCGGCATCGTCAGAGGCACGTGTCTCGCCCGCATTGCACGACGCCCATGCCGAATCTCCTCCTTTTGCCCCCCCCCCTCTTCAAACCAAGTCTCGGTCCGGTCGACCCTCAGGATAACGCGCAGCACTTGACGTGTCCCCCGCGTTTGCTATCCCGGTGTTTTCCTTTTTTCCTTTTTTTTATCATCTTTTATTAACTCCCTTTATGTACTTCCTTTGCAGTCTTCTTCGGCTGGGCAACGATGACGTCGCATGATGGATAGACACGACCGCATGGGAGGTATTTTACTCTTGTTCTTTTTTTTTTTTTTTTTTCCCAAACTTGAATCTGGGTTTACGCAGCTTTTGTCTTTTTTCTTGAAGCGGACGAGGAAGAAAAAGTTGCCTTGGCATTGCGAGTTGATGGCTGTCTGTCTGCTTTCTTTCTGCTTCTCGTCTTCTCACGATGACGATGGTCCTGTGTTGTAACGACTTAGGCAATGACGATAGAACGAGATGATGACGATGATCTGCCTGCTTCGTACCTGCTCTTCTCCCTGCCTGTCCGCTGCGTCCTTTCCAGAGACGCAACAGAAAAGGCCGCGAGCCTCAACCTCTTTACTTTGCCTTGCCTTGCCTCGCCTTGCCTTGCCTTGCCTTGCCTTACTTACCTCACCTCGCCTCGCCTCCCCGCGGTGGGTCCATCCCTCGGGGCCTTCCGGCGAGGCGCCCCACTCTCCACGCTAGAGGGCTCCACTCGGCCCGATGCGCCGCTGGGCCCCCATCCATCTCGGCTCCGGCGGCTGTGTTTTGTTTTTTTTGTATATTATTTTGTTATAGGGGCGCCGGGCGGTGGGGAGAAGAAGGGAGAGATGGAAGACGGTTGGAATTATTAATTCGGCGTGTTCGGCACGTGGGGGGTTGCGCACGTGGTTGACTGATGGCTGTGTGTGACGACGACTCACCATTCAAGATGGTTGACTCTCAGACAGCTCTGCAACACCAGCCATCGAATCTATTGTACCAAGTAGACAAACACATGTCGAGGCATTTCACACGAATACCTACACATACACATTCCATCATAGCTACCGCTACGTGCGCAACTATATACTTCACCTGCGCTCCATGTACGCTTCCTCCCACGGCCTCGTTGCACACAGTAGCCTCGCACCAGTCGCTGTAGCCTTCCATCGCCCTCTTTTGTTTCGCCCGAGACATCGTCACGCGAGCAGAGACCCGCTACTGCACTCACTCACTGCACGTCCAGGTAGCCTGCCGCCAGCGCCGGCCCAAAGGCCACCTCGATGCCCTCCTGCGCCGTCGCCAGGTCCGCCAGGTGCTGCAGTCCTTGGCTGGCCGTGGCCTCGGCCGATGATCGCGGTCCCATCTGTTCCGCCAGCCGCGCCTGCACCCCGTCCCACTGCCCGCCCGGCGCCGCCTCGAGCATGTCGCGGATCCGCTGCGTCGCATCCTCGCGCGTCTTGTCCGTCTTGGCCAGCTTCGTCAGGCACAGCGCCGCCAGAGAGGCGAAGTGGTGCGCCAGCGGGCTTCGTTGCTGCCCGCCTGCCAGCAGCAAGCCGCTGAGCTCCCGAGCTGGCCACATCATCTCCAGCGCCGTCGATCCCGGCGTCAGCAGCGTCACCAGCAGCCGGCAATGCCAGTATGCCATGTGCACCAGTGAAAACGACGTCACGTCCACGTGCGGCGGCAGGTCCTCTCTGTAGTCCTCCACGTAGTCCTTCAGCATCGTTGCCATATTGGCCTCTGCCGTCGTCGCCCCGGCCGGCATTGCCGATAGGACCAGCGCGATCCGAACGAGAACCTTGGACAGCCCTACAGAAACAACCAGCCGCGTCAGCCTTTGCCTTCCAGTGCGTACCAGAGTGTCACTTACTGGTCAAGTAGAAGCAGACCTCGCCCAGCACCGCTGCCAGGCCAGCCATGGCCACCACGCTGCTGTCCGGGATCAACACCGGCTTCCCCGTCCCCGCCGCGTGCCAGCGATCCATTAGTACCAGCGACCACCAAATCTTGAGCGAAAGCGCGTCGTCCGAGTCGCCGTCCGTCGCATCCACCGCGACGAGCCTCCATAGCTTCATACTGTTTGCCAATGCCACGGCCCGTGCCAGCAGTGATGGCAGCGTCGGCAGTTCTCGTCGGTCCGCATCGATGCTGAGCAGCAGCAGCGTCTGAGCGTGCACCATGTCCGATGCCCGGCTGCTTGGCCCGTCGCTATTCTCCCACTCGCGCAGGAGCGCATCAGCATGCTTGACGTCGCCCGGCGGCTCTTGCTGTGCCGCCGTGGCGAGCGCGATGCGGAACGCTTCTCGGAGAGACGACGGACACTGCGACAGCAACGACTGCATGCGCCAGGTAGTGCTAGGTAGAATGGGGAACGTAGGTTGGATCGTCGTCAGATACCTTGAAGAGAGTTCGTTAGCAGCTGGCAAGCCACGGATCGCGTTACAGGACGAGACTCACTCCTTCAGGGCTCCCTCGTCCACATCCATCACTTCGTCGACATCGGCCATGGTGGCATCCATCGACGCCACTGGAGGCTTCGACGGAGTCGGCTCAGGCTTCATCGCCGACGGTTGGGGCGCAAGCGCGCTATTCGCATATCCTTCATGGGGGAACCCCTCGGACGACGTCGAGGGCCGAGGCTCCGAACCCCAAGGTGCCTGACGCGCCGTCACCGGTGTATTGACATCGGCCGTCGATATGCTTGAATACGGCCTTTTCCGGCTGAGTTCATCGCCTGGGGTGCCCTGGTCGTGGCTTCGAGGTCGATCGGAGGCGAACAACTTGTCGATGTCGTCCTGCGTCAAATTACCTTCCGATTCGAGCTTATTCTCAATGCTATGAATCCTGTCCGCGAGTTCTTTGATGTATCTGTAGCCGACTTAGTCAATGTGTGCTGCGAGGTAAACAGCATAACCTACCCTTTACTAGGGCCTCGCTTCTGGGGCACACGGCTGAACAAGCAGCGGATGGACGACCGCGCACAACTAGAACACGGATTATCGCCAGAGTCGGACTGCGCGTCGCACTTGATCTTCTTGCGTCGGCACTCATCGCAGGCGCGTGACACTTTGGACCGTTTGCGCGGCGGGATGCCGTCGTTCATCTGATACTGAGGCGGTCCTACGGGCATGGCCAGGTGATCAGTGGGTGGCGCGTCGTGGACGTACTGAGCGGCCTGGTGGTGCTCGGGGTCGGGATGAGGCATGATGCTTCGCATGCCATGTTCGTCGACATTCATGTTGGGATCCGTAGCCGGTATCATGGGGTTCCCAGCAAGGCCATCACCCAGTTGGGCGGCAAGCTGAAGCTCCTCCAGGTTAGCCGGACGCGAGACGTGCTGCGGCGGAGAGGCCGAGTCGGGAGGCGGCATCTGGCCCTGATCCTGGACCACGTCGTGCTGACCGTGCTGGTCCGCCTGGTCTGGGTGGTGATCCGAAGGCCCGTCGCGGGCGTTGGCGTGATAAAAGGGTCCCGCGTCCATGGCCTCTGCGCTGGGCGATGGGTAGGTGAGGCCGGAAGCCTCCTCGGGCTCGCCCTGCCTGCTCGGGCTCATAGCGGCGAGCGCGGCTGGATGCGGCGCGCGTCCAGAGGCCAATACAGGTTGGCCTGGTGAAATAATAGGTCGCGTCTCTGCTATCGCCTGTCCGCGGCGCAAAGGCCCAAGTCGACGCCAGTCCTGAGGCCATGGTCAGCTGCCCGATGACGACAATCGAAGAGCGGCCATCCCCTCGGATGGTAATCGGAGGCTGGTGGCGGATGAAGAAGCTCGACTCACAAACTCGGGCTGCTCTACCTAGGAGCGGCGAATTAAATGCGATGGGCCTCGTCTAACGGAAGAAGAAGAATCCGGCCCGTGTTAGGAGGTTCCGTGGGAAATCCAGGTCAAAACCCGGAAGATTTTTCAGGCGACGAAGCTCCGCCACCGATGGCCCAGTAGAAAATGGAAGTGTGTCTAGGCCTGCTTAGCTAACCGACTAACCCTTCTCGCCTATAACAAAAGTCACGTGAATCACGTGCGAGACTTCACGCCTGCCACGTGCGCATCGCGAGACATCCGGTTTCTTTGATCCTGATCCGGGCAGCGATGTCGACCATCGTGACTTCTCCCTGCTGGGACTAGAGCTTCCTCATATGGATCCGACGTCGCTGGACGATATCGACTCCTTCGCGGAATGGACGCGATTGAGATACAGAAGTGGACATACGTCGAGGATTTACCAGACGATATTGCCTCCGTGAGGGACCTGCTACGAACGTACAGCAGCGTTGCCGAGCACGATATTGACAGTCGCCTGCGGCGTGCGGTGAGTTCCCACCGTCCCCATCTGCTTCGAAACGCCGCTGACACTCCTGATGCAGCGCGAAGACGCTTGGCGCGTGGCGCCATGTCCCTCTGTCGGTCGCTGGAGGTTCCTACGCCTGTGTGATTACGAGGACCCCTGTTACCGGCAGGTCGTGTTCAGGCTCAGCCTCCCAGGGTCCAGGGATGTCTTTCTGGACCTGGGCTGCTGTGTCGGCCAGGTTTTGCGCCAGCTTCGCGCTGCCGGAGTCCAGGGACCTCAGCTGATCGGAACAGATGTCAAACCCGAACTCATTGACATCGGCTACGATCTGTTTGGCGATCGGGATCGCCTAGGTGCCGCCTTTGTTGTTGGTGACATGGTTGATCCCGACGACAGCCGTCTCGACCAGCTGCGTGGCGCAGTCACCATCATCTACGCCGGCAGCTTCTTTCACCTGTTCAACTGGACCCAGCAGCTGTACATTGGCAGGCGTCTCGTCAGCTTCCTGAAGCCCAAGACCAGAAACGGACTGGTGTATGGTAGGCATGTCGGCACCACACGACCCGGTGAGATGTCAAACGGCATCAGTTCGGTGTACCTGCATGACCGAGAAAGTTTTCAACAGCTTTGGGACGAGATTGGCCGCTTGACTGGGACGCGTTGGATGGCCGAGATGGAGGCATCGCAGGAGGCCATCTGTCTCCTGCAGCAGCGCCAGAATCATCTGCGGCCTTTCAGCTTCACCGTGTATCAGTTGTCCTAGCGACCAAGGGCTCGAATAAGCTCGGCAGATCTGACAGAATACCTATGTAGATAGGTAGTATTAAAGCCGGCCAACATAGGATTGCCTCGTATCTCGAAACAGTGTCGCATCCGTCGTTGAATGTCGACTACTCGTGCCTGTGCATTCGTGGGCCTGTTGGTAGCCGGACAGTTGGCAGTTGGCAGCTGGCAGCTTCCTACAGGGTAGGCTGGTAGCCAGCGAGCCAACCAGCGGCCCCACCAGCCGACCTCACCTCACCTCACCTCACCTCGTCATCCCTCGTGCCTCCTCGGTCTGATTCTGCCAGCGCTACGCGTTGGGGAAAAAACGCGTCTCATCACCTCAATACTCTCCTTGACCGAAAGACTACCGGTCTTGTGCAGCATCCACCCCGAATCACACTCCGAGGGAGAATGAGCAGTCAGCCACCATGGATGGAGACTGGGACGAGGTTCGTCATATACCCACGTCGTCCATGTGCCGACGCGCTTCAGGAAGCCTGCTGATGCATCGTTTTCCAGGTTTCCCGCATCCCCTTTCCGCCCTCGGGCGTACACGCGATGCCCACGCCCGTGACTACCATGACGTTCGATACCTCGCAGGAGCTGCTCTGGACAGGAAACGACTACGTACGTACAATCCCTTCCAGACATCTTGTTATGCGACTGACAGCTCGGACAGGGACGCGTCATGTCCTTTCTCGGAACCGAGCAGCAGAGGTACACGTCGTTCAAGGCCCATCAGGCCCTAGATGGACCAGTGCGACAGATCCTGGTCAACGACAAGGGCGTGATAGCACTGGGCTCAAGAGACATACATATGGCCCTGAGAAGAGGACCCCCTATTTGGCACATCAGGTATGTCTTTTCCACTGGTCCGCGAGACCAAATCTAACCATGCGTCCTTTAGACACGATGAAATGGTCGAGCTGCGGTGCATAACCTTCACCTCGAAAGGAGCTTCGGAGATACTCGTCGCTGGACTCCAGAACAAGATGCTTCTCATCGACATCAACAAGGGTGAGGTCATCGAGCAGCTGCATAGCGAGTATCATTATACCGCCATGAAGAGAGGCCGTTACATCTGCGCCGCCACCAAGCACGGAGCTGTCCATCTCCTGGATCCTACCAACTTTTCCGTCGTTAGAATCTGGAACGCCCATTCGGCGCTGGTCAACGACATTGACGCGCAACACGACTTCATCGTCACTTGCGGGTACTCCTTACGGCAGGGACAGAACTACATGCTGGATCCGTTCCTCAACGTATTCGACATCAAGAAAATGTCCTCCATGGCCCCGATACCTTTCCCGGCCGGGGCCGCCTACGTGCGGATGCACCCGCGTATGCTCACGACCAGCATTGTCGTGTCCCAGTCCGGTCAGATGCATGTCGTGGACCTTATGAACCCAAACACAAGCAACGTCCGACAAGCCAACGTCCTCTCCTACTTGAGCATGTTTGAGATTGCTCCTTCGGGCGAAGCCATGGCGCTCGCCGATGCCGAATGCTTCATCCATTTATGGGGCTCACCTTCCAAGCTGCATTTCGTCGACCTGCCGGCTCCGGTAGAGTTTGCAACTCCGGAGGAACCCATGCCACCTATCGACTGGACGTCTGAGACGTAAGATGAACCCCCCCCCCCCTTGTCGTGTCGACGAACAAGACTGACATGGCTGATAGACCCTTGAACTCGGTCGGTCTGCCGTACTATCGAGAGGTTCTGGCGTCTGCAATGCCCGACACCGTTTCCGACGTCGGCGCTCCCCCCCAGCGGTTCGATGTGCAGTTCGTCAGCAGCCTTAAGACGGCAGACTTTGGTATGTATGGCCGGAACACCCGTGGCGTCCGACGAAACCAGGTCGAGAACACGCGCAACGTCAACAGGTCCGCCAGCGCCGGACTCAAGGCCCCCAAGTTTCTGAGCGAGAAGGCTCGTGAGTCCGCTAAGAGCGACGTCAAGAGCGCCGACGATAAGACGGACGATCTCACCAGTCCTACGGGGGAAACCATATCCGGACATAAGAAATCCGACGTGCCCATGATGTACAGAAACGTGGAGATCAAGTATAGCAAGTTTGGCGTGGACGACTTTGATTTTGGGTACGTCCGTTCCCGAGTTCTGCACAAGGTCAGACTGCTAAGAAAAGGGTGCAGCTTCTACAACAAGACGCGGTACTCCGGCTTGGAAATTCACATTTCCAACTCGTACGCCAACTCGCTGCTCCAGGTGATGAACTTTACACCCCTGATTCGCAACATGGCTCTCCAGCATGCCGCGACGTCGTGTATCAACGATCTTTGCCTGCTGTGCGAGCTTGGGTTCCTGTTCGACATGCTGCAGAAAGCTGACGGGTCTATTTGCCAAGCAACCAATTTGCTTAGGACGCTGAGCGGTCATCCCCAAGGTGAGCGAGCCCATGACTGTTTTCGAGCGTTGTGCTGACAGCTATGCAGCCGCTCCTCTGGGACTTCTCGAGGAGGACTCCCATGGGTCGTCGTTGAACCTCATGCTGCAGGGCCTCACCCGCTTCCTCCTCGACAAGATTGTGGCCGATTTCAAGAGCATGCCTCCGGCGTCTTCGGCTCTGGAACAGGTATGAGCCCGTCGGCGTCTGTGAATCCTGACACTGACGTCTGTCTGACAGGTTCTCGCAACGTCGGCTACAAGCTCCATCAGATGCATGAACTGCAGGAGTGAGTACACGAGGCCCGGTTCGACGTTCGTTACCGACCTTCTCTACCCTTCCCATGTGAGGAAGCCTTGGACTCTTTATGGCTGGCCCGTTGCTTATCCGCCGCAGAAATCGTCAGGCCGCAACAGCAAGATGCCCCGTGTCACCTTCTCCCAAATTCTGAAGAGCAGCATCGAGAGAGAGACGACATCTAAGGGATGGTGTGGCCGGTGTCAGCGATATCAGACCATTGCGACGAGAAAGACGATTCATAACATTCCGGCCGTGCTGATGCTCAACACGGCCATCACGAACCAGGACCATCGAATGCTCTGGTCAACCCCCGGGTTTCTCCCAGACGAGATTGGCATCATTGTCGACCAAGGCCAGTTTTACTGCTACGAGGGCGAAGACCTCAAGCTTCACCTCCAGCGGGGCATGCACAGCATCACTGTCTACTCGCTCATCGGCATGGCCGTGAATATCGAGGGCGGTCAGACGCAGAAGCCCCATCTCGTATCCGTGGTCAACGGTGAGTTGTTCTCCCCATAACGGCTTCACCTCTGCTGACTTACCGCGGTTAGTTGCCCATTCCGAGCCTCAGTCGCCGGGACAGAGCCAGTGGCATCTGTTCAATGACTTCCTGGTCCGCTCTATCAGTAGAGAAGAGGCCCTGACCTTTAACCAGTCCTGGAAGACGCCTTCGGTTGTGGCCTTTCAGGTTAAGCACGCCAACAACAAGATGGACACCGGGTGGAAGGATCATCTCGATACATCCATCCTCTATCACGACCTCAGGTAAGCAAGCGGTTCCTTCAACTGTGGATGAGCACTAACTCGGATGATAGCCCAAGCTTGCACCCCGAGAACCAGACATATCGGATCCTGGACCACGAGACGGAACGCCCCGGGCCGGGGACCATTGTGGCCCTTGACACGGAGTTTGTCGCGGTGCGGCAGCCGGAGATCGAGATGAACTCGGACGGAGAGCGGGAGACGATCCGTCCCATTGTCTATGCGCTCGCTCGAGCGTCGGTGTTGCGAGGACAGGGCGAGAAGGAAGGGACGGCGTTCGTGGACGACTACATTGCCATAAAGGAACCCATCGTCGACTACCTGACGTCGTACTCGGGCATCCGGGAGGAGGATCTGGACCCGAGACTCTCCAAGCACAGTCTCTTGTCGCTCAAGATGGCATACAAGAAGCTCTGGATCCTGCTCAACCTCGGCTGCAAATTCCTCGGTCACGGGCTGAAGCAGGACTTTCGCGTCATCAACATCCACGTGCCCAAGGCACAAGTCATAGACACCATCGACCTCTTCTACCTCAAGTCACGTCTGCGCAAGCTATCACTGGCCTTCCTGGCTTGGTATCTCCTCAAAGAGGACATCCAGATGGAGACGCACGATTCCATCGAAGACTCGCGCACCGCCCTCAGGCTGTACCGCAAGTACCTCGAATTCCAAGACGCCGGCGTTCTCGAAGCCATGCTCCAGGACATATACCGCGTCGGCCGCGAAGTCAACTTCAAGCCGCCGCGCGCCGACGTCGATAGAACCGACACGCCGCCTCCGCTGCCTGTCGAGGGCTCCGCCCCGACTGCTGCTGCTGCTGCTG
>NJES01000581.1:0-11931 GCA_002591395.1 Ophiocordyceps camponoti-rufipedis | reverse complement strand
TCGCCGTCGCCGTCGTCGTCGTTGCTGCTGATGAGGTCCAGCAGCGATGCCATATACGGAGCCTAGAGGGTTAAGAAACAACCCGTCAGCAAACTCCCCATCTTCTCATCATCACCATCAACTCACCAGCGCCCTGTTCTCCGCCAGAATCTCAAACAGCCGCGGCAGCAGAGGCCGGAACAGCCTCTCGTTCCAACCGCCTCGCTCCCCTCGCTGCTGCTTGACGAGCTCGTCCTCGGCCTCCGTCTTGACCAGGTTGCGCGCCAGGTTGCGCAGTACCAGCACGGCGCTCAGAGGGATGCCTGCCGCCTGGGCCGGGGCGTTGGGGTTCCGCTCGTCACGGACCGTCATGGTCTCCTCGGCCGCGACTGACATGGTCTTGGCTGCTATCACCCACGGCTTCGGCCCCCGTTTCGACTCGTGGCTTGGGAGCAGGGCCAGGATGTGCGTGTTGATGTGCCGGACGCAGTCGCGCAGCCGCATAGGCGTCGACTTCTCGTACTTGAAACACTCTCCCCAAGTGCACCGGAACTGCTGCTCCTCGTTGTCGAACTGGCCCGACTCGTTGCGTTCTTGGCCCAGATGTGCCGACATGATATGTTCGGCCATCTGCTCGGGCTTGAGATAGAACTGTCCGCACTTCTCGTTCTTCCTCTCCGCGTTGGTCGCCCACAGACACCGCCCGTACTCGGCGCCGTCGAAGCTCAGCGGCCTCGCCCGGGCCCGGATGCCGTGGATGATGAACTTTTGCTGGCCCTCGCCCGGCTCCCGTAACACCTGTGCGTTGGAGTTCTTGTACACCGACGTGCTGCTCCTGATGAAGTCGGCTGGCGTGATCATCATCTTGCCCGCGTCCTTGAGCGGCCCGGCAAAGGCAGACTGGTAGGCTTGCCATGCCGCCAGCTGCGTCACGAATGAGCCGTTGTCCTCGTCGAAGAAGCACTTGACCCATCGATGCACCCGCTCCGGCTCTTCCAGCTTCACCATCTCCTGCAGAAGGTCTTCGGGCATCGGCGCAATCTCGTCCCGTGAAGGCAGCCGCCGTTCGGGCATCAGCATCAGCTCCCTCTGCACCTTGCGAGCCCCATGCGCCAGCAGACGCACAAGGTGGTCCACGACGTCTTCCGGCCGCGTGGACCGCACCAGATGGTCCAGGTTGGCTGCCACGGCAGTATACTGGTATAGGAAGTCGAGACAGGCGTCAATCAGCTCATCGTCGTTGAGAAGCAGCCAGTTGACGATGCGCCGGAGTGCCTCGGGCTTGACGTCGGCCAGCGTATTGGTCGCCTCGAGATTCATCGATATGCGTCCCAGGGCCCGCAGAGCCGTCAGAATCATGCCGCGATCCTCGGACCCGAGCTGCGAGAGCAGCGTCCTGTAGAGGGGGTCGTCGGCTTCGAGCGCCATGTACGGCGCCAGCTGCTCCGCAATGTCCAAAGCCAGGTGCTTCATCTCGACGAGCGAGTCGTGGGCCGGCAAGTGAACCACGATGCAGATCAGGTCCTTGAGGGGGGGAAAGTCGGACATGTTGACGGCGTTGTCTTGCAGTGTCACCATGTTTCGGATCGTCAAGACCGCCTCGGTGACGAGGACAAGCTCGTCGGCAAACATCTCCGTCTGCAGCGCTTCTGGCACGTCTCTCTCTACCAGGCCCCGAATCCTCTCCAGGATGTCAGGCGTGCCGTTGTTGCCGTCCAGAGTGCCGACATCGGTCGAGTCTGGGTAAAGATCCCAGGAGAGGGTCCAATTCACGTGGTAAAAGAGTCGACCAACGTGAAGCGCCTTGCCGACGAGACCCTCAGCGAGCCCCGGGAAGGCGTCGAAGCGGTACTTGTCGCCCCGTTCATACGATATCTTGACCAGGTGATTCAGGGCAAAGGCCTGCTCGGCAGGGAGGCCGCTGCGAAGGGCCATGAGACAGCGCGTGTATATGTTGGGCCCATCAAAGCCAGCTAGAGGGAAAGTCAGCGAATCCACTGATACGGTCTGGTCAAAGCACTCACTGCCCGGCAACATAGGCTGGCGGCCGGAGAGATGGAGGGGCGGCGGGCGCTGGGGCGGACGAGGCCTCGGGAACTCGGCGGGAGCATGACCGGGCGTGGCTACTGGACGGAGCTGCAGTGGCCTCATGTTCCTAGGCTGGTACGAGAGCACCAGCTGAGACGTGTTTTCTGCATTGAGCGGTTGGTGAACGATGGATGGACCGTGCCTGGCCGGGTGATGGCCGGCTTGATGGTGGCCGGCCTGAGGCGGCATCGGCTGCAGGCTGAGGGGGGTGTTTGCCGATATTGGCGGCTGAGCCGGGGCGGGAGTCGAGGCCGACTGGTGGTTTGTCGCTGTTCTGGTCGGCCTGCTGGAGCTCGTGTCTGGCTGGAAGATGACCCGCTGGGGAGGCGCCTCGCGAAGACCGCGCGAAGCCCGTGAGCTGGACGTGGGATTCTCGACGGCAGGGCGCTCGCGGGTCGGGGTGCCGTCGTCTCCAGAAGCAGCCGAATCGGTGGCGTTGACGTCGCGTTTACCGCGAAAGTTGTCGCGTGTACGCGTCAGCAGGCTGGCGCCCTTTGCCGTGACATCCTCGAGTATATCCTTGGGCGGCGGCTCCTTTCCGTGGACGGTGCTGATCTCAAAAGCTGCCAAGTTCTTGTAAAACTTTTCCTTGAGGGAGAAGGCGGTCGAGGCTTCGTTGTTGGAAAAGATGCCCAGCTCGGCAGCCATGCGACGCCAGGCCAGCTTCTCCTCCGATACCTTATCGTAGCCGCCGTTTGCGACGATGTGATTGAAAACCTTGAAGAGGTCGAGATGAATGACGCCTACTCGGGGTTCGGGATCGAGCGTGGTTCCGCGCCTCGCGTGATAGTCGCGCAGCTTGGTCATGAATTCCTCATACTCGGGCGTGCGGTCGATGGCGTGCATCTGGACCTCCTGCGGCGAGACCGTCATCTTGTTGGCCGACCGCAGCGACTGCCGCCTTGAGGCCGGAGAGGCGGCCGGGGCCGAGGAGGCGGCGGCCTCGACACCGCGCCCGGAGTCGCCTATCGTCTGATGCGCCGTCGGAGGGGAGGGGCCGGCCAGTGCGGCGTCGAGCGGAGACGGACGGACGGACGGACGGCTGCTGGCTCCGTAGCGGCTTGTTGGCGGCGCAGAAGCAACTGTAATATGAGCTGGGATGGACGAAATTGATGACAGCTGCTAGCAGATGAAGCTGGCGTGTGCGAATAGAGATGAATCCAGAGATGCAGCTTTTCGGTGGGCTTGCCTGGGTTAGGTAAGGCCTGGGGGAGGTCACGTGACTGGACGATGGAGCAATGAGTCCTGGCAGCAGCAACCTCTGGTCAACCAACTGGCTTAAGCTTCTCTCAACAGGAACCAACGGCTCACAGGCCAAAGTCCAGCTCATCACGACTACAATTCTCAACCATGAAGCTGCTGCCTCTCAGCTCGTCATGTCGAGACCGCCTTCCCCCGTCTCGTCTTGCCCGCTCCGTCGACTGCAAGTCCAAGTCGGGCCCGACACCAGCGTCTATCAAGCCTCGCAGTTCGTCGGTGGCATGACCTTGACCTTCGACGGCCAACCATCAACTGCCACCGGCCGTTACTGTCTCACGCTTTTCGTTCGTTGCGCCCAACGTAACATGGTGCGTGCGCGCCGCTCCGCTTCGGTCTTGCCACAGCTTCAACTGAGGTGGCTTGTAGCTGTCCATCCGACTATCGGAGCTTCTGCAGCATCCTCAGGGCCCCACGGACTCTGTCAGTGTTGATAGGGATGCCCTTCAACTGACCATCAAGGTGCCCTCGCAGCAACACGAGATCCGGGCCGCCTTTGAGCATGGCAGAGACTTCAGCCTCTCGGTCTGCATGCTCAACAGGTCTGGCTTCACCATTGGCCAAGTGTCCAATCCCCCCATCGACCCCTTTCTCAAATTCTCTCAAGAAAACTTCATCAACCCTCATGACGGCACCGGCCCGACACCCCGACTGTCCTCGATCACGCCTCTTCCAGGACCAGGACTCTCCTTTGGCACCGCAGCTCACAATGGATGGATGCTATCATCTTTTCTCGGTTCCGCTTCCTTGCAGACACCTGCATCTGATAAATCGATGCAGAGACAATATTCAACAACACGTGTATCCCCTGTGTTGGATGGCCGCCCCCGGCCTATGATGTCAGACGCCATGCTTAATCCTTACAATCTATTCTCTCAAGTTCAAGGCGGCAACCTGTATCAACCAAGAGTTGCTTCTCCGCTTAGAAATTCCTTTCTCCCAAGCGAGACGGTTGGGCCAGGGAATGGGCCAGGGAATGAACCCAGTCGTTCGACTGTGGTTCCGCGAGATGACGGGGTCTTGGCTCGCCTTGCGTCCTCCTCTGCGATCCCACCTTTGAGAACGGACAGCAGTTCAGCCTCGGCTATGCATGTAACGCGCAGTACCACAGAGACTACGCACAAACCCGGAGGAGAGACTCCCATCTCGCACGAGGCTCAAGACTTTCGCCGTCTCATGCCACAACGCCGTCATCTCCCGTTTGCTCGGGAAGATGCGATTGGCGCCAGCCGGGTTGACAAGGCAGACCGGGCGAGGGTGACGTCGGCGCCCGAACTGCATAATTCCGCAAGTGCTCAAGCAGAGCGCAGCCATGAGCGCCGAGCACAAACCGGTGCCAGAGGCCGGCCACCCAGTGACGAGCCAGGCACCCACGGTGACACTGTACAGCGCCGAGGAGCGGACGCGTCTTCGCGGCCCATGATTACGCGAAAGACGCCTGACTACGTGCAGCATACGGTACTTCTGGCCGACCCGATGATGCTTCGGCAGCTAAGCAGCTTGACGAGCGGCCTTCTGGAACAGTTCCAAGCAGATGTCTCGCGAGGATGCGACGAGGGTCTCTGCGCCCAGTTCTATCTGGAACGTCTGCAACGTCATCGTCGCGAGTTCTGGCTCTCCCGACTCATGGCGGCGGATGCGCAAGAAACAGCCGTCCTGGCTCCGAATCATGCGGAAGTGTGAGACCTCGAGCGGCAAGACATTGCACCGCACGGCGGCCAAGGTCTTCCGAGAAGCGACAGTGGACAACGGCTGGATAGCGTTTCAGCCAGACCCTGGCTGGGAGTCGAGCGAGGCTCAAGATTCAAAAGCAAGACTCCTCTATGACGCGTTCCCGCCTGCAAATAGCGCCGAGGTGGGGTTTCAAGGTCAACCAGGAGATGAAGCAACAATGGATCAGTCCATCAAGTCAGGCGAATGCGGAACAGGAAAACCTACGCACTTCGTATACACGAATGCCTATGTATCATGTGGTGGAGGCGGGCGTATCATGGCGACTGGCCAGCACGATATCATGGCCTACCCCATGCAGTTGTGCGCATCGGCAGCGCGTCTGGGAAGTTGATTCTTGTCCCGGCTCCCACCATCGAGGCCATGCTTTCGTGACTCTGCTGTGCGCCACCTTGGCCGTGTATTCGTACATACATCCAATGTATTCGTGAGCAATCGTCCGATGGCCGGCCGATGGAACGACAGATAAGATGACGCTGCAGGGGTGCCGAGTTTGCAGGCGAGGTGCTTGACGGTTGCATGGAACTGTTCGACGAAGCTTCAAGTTTAGGGTCTTTAGGGTTGAGGCCCGGTTGACGTTACCGCTGGGTCTTCCGAGCAGGTTCGGGGACGGATATGGATGTTCATTTTTCCGTGACCGCTGCCAGGATTTCAGTGGAGAAAGCTGGAGTTTCCAATATCATCGATTCATCACACTCTCCGTCTTCGCTCCCCAATCCAGCCAAAGAACGGCCCCCGATGCTTCGACGGTACACGACGATGCGACTGTGACATGAAAAAGTCATGTCAAGGGCAACTGCCGCGCGCTTCATCCCATATCTAACCCCAGGTCCCACCACAGACCATGCACAGGATACCCCCACGAGGGGGGGCCTTGGCTCATTATAAACAATCAGCAGAGTTGAGCATAGTATCGACGGGGTGGGTAGAGTTTGCACGCGATACCATGGCACCAGCGAGGTCCGGCCGGCTGTTTGCCTCTTGTGGGTTAGAGTTCCAACTCTGATGAGTCCCCTGCTCGGGCAGCGCCAAGAGGCAGCACTGCGAAGACGGAGCAAACACGGGGTTTCCAATGGGGTTCAGGACTTCCGGATGAACGTCATTGTCGACGGCGAGACGCTCGCAGCATCGACCGTTCCCTGCACCACGCGTCCGGTGTGGAGGGCGTTGTCCGTCTTGAAATATCTGCACACATACACATGTATGTATGTTTGACAGTATCCGTACAGGATCCCTGGACATTCTTACGCGGGCTTTTATTGACTCCGGGGAAAAAGGTGGATTGCATTCCGGTGAATACTGTTCATCTGCGTATCACGGCTAACCAAGTTTTCCCTGCCGCATTGCTTGGACTCGGGCGATGATCAGCTTTGTCAAGCCCATCATCATTGTCCTATCTCCAATGCCACGATTGGCTGCTCATCTCCCAGTATGACGCCTCGCTGCATCTAGGGCCGATGTGAGACGGTAGTTGGAGGTAAAAGCCGAGAGTCTATGCCTCCAGACTTGTCCAACGGCGCCGCGTGGAGGCCGACAACCGAGTTGCTGGCGACTTCCAGAAGCTTGTTGGCTCCAGGCCATTTCTCATTCGGCCTCTTGGCCGGGGGAGCGAGCCACAATGCTATTGTCAGAGTCAGTGTACGAGTCTGAGGCGCAGCAGTCGAAGCAGAGACTCATCGATGACGACACGAGGCTCATCGGCGAGGCAATCGACAACTCGGATCTCGGGGTCCCTGACCGGAGGCAAATCGGAGGGGCAAAAGAACAGCAGAACCTATCTATTGATCAGGTACTCGGCCGATGCCCAGCCCCTGGTTCGGATTCATCAACCTCGAACAGCTACGAAGTATAATTCGAGGTCGAGAAGTCGAAACTGGCAAACCGAGCGGTTGGAATGGAGGCTCCGTGGGGGGAGTAGAAGCGGGTCGGTGGGATTACCGATTGGGATGGCCGAGCGGGCGTCAACACCAAAAGGCAGTTCTGGATGGCCCGACTTAAACAGCCTTCTATCCCACCCGATCTCGCAGCCCGGCTGAAGCTCACGAGGCGACTGGCGTGTCTCACGCAGCGACGTTTCCCCTTGACGCTATTGTCGTTTTGTCTGAAACGGCTTGGGATTTGCCGCGACTGGACGGTGACTTGTTGCGATTGTCGAGCCAGGGTTGATCGAGAGAGCGTGTAAGTGACATGGTTCTTGTTGTTGTCAATTACATGTCTACGTTGTTCTCGTCCCACCCCCCCCAACCACTCCCTTTCCGTCCTGATCTTCTCTGCAACCTTCTCGACCGTTATCGGATCTGCTGGTCTGTCACAAATGAGATCTACCCCAAGAAATTCAGGGCAACGGAAAAAAAATCCTTCATTCCCCTCTTTATTTTCGTCATGTATCGCCCCTCCCCCTTTTCCGTCCCCCTCCCCATAAAACGGAGATTCATGTCTCGGCTCTGCTCTAACTAGCCATCCGGCAGTCGAGTTATCATGCTTGAGGTGCCCGAGCCGTCTGTAGTACGACATGGCCTCTCAGTCTCCGGACCGTCACGGCTGCCACTGCGGCAAGAGTTTCCTTCGCAAAGAACATTTACGCCGTCATCAAGCAACTCACGGCGGGCCGGCGTTTAGCTGTCAGGTGTGCGGCCGGTCCTTTAGTCGCAGGTGAGTAACCGGATGAGATGGCGGGTGAGATGCCGTGTCTCACTCAGCCCCAGCGATCTCCTCCGTCGTCACGCCAGCATCCACGGAGGTGCAGCCGCCATGCCTGACTCGCGCCGTGGCAAGGCCTGCGACACGTGTCACGCCAATAAGACGCGATGTGACGGTGGTCTTCAGTGCTCTCTTTGCAGCAAGCGAGGCGTCGCCTGCACCTACGGCCGACGAGATGCCGTCATGGCCGCCACGGCTGCCGAAGCGGGTCCAGCCGGTCCGGACGATATGACCATCTCGGGCTCCGATTCCCCGCCCGACGCTTCGGATCCGGACACGGCGCTATCTGCCTTTTCTCCGGCCTTTTCTTTCACCCCTGATACGACCAGCAGCCGGGGCAGCTCCACCACCTGGGCCGCGCTGAGGTCGATCCTGGGAGCCGTGGCGGCCCGGTCCAGCTCCGGTCCTACGGCGCCGCCACCGCCATCGGCCGTGCCCAAGGCCTGGCTGGCGGCGTGCGTAGAAACGTATCTGACGACGATTCACCAGCGCTGGCCGCTCTTACACGGGCCCACGGTTGACGAGACGACGGATAATGTGGCGCTGGTGGCCTCGATGGTCATGATGACGGCCTGGCTGCATTGCGACCGCAGCTTCAGGCAGCTGTTGATGGAGATGCACGGCCTCCTGGTCGACCAGTGCTTCAAGCAGTTGGTATGTCGACGGTTGACTTTTATACAAAAAGCTGAACTGACGAGACAGACGAGCGACAACTTGGACCCGAGCCGCGCGTGGCCGCTCGAGACATACCAGGTGACGCTTCTCAACGTCGTATTTGCCCTGGAGAGCGGAGTTTGTGCCCGTTTCTCATTTATTGTCATCTCCATCTTGGGCTGACAGTTTGGCAGAGGGCTGTCTGCATCAGCAAGTGTCGTCACCTACTGAGCCTCCTCGTGGCCGCTCTCCGGGCCAACGGATGCTTCGACGGCGAGGCGGTCGAGCGTCAGCGTCGCACGCACTGGCCGGGCGACTTTGTGCCGTGGGCGTACGCCATGGCAGAGCGATGGAGGAGGCTGGCGGCCTGCGCCTTTCAAGTCGACACATATCTGTCGCTCCTCTGCAACCAGCCGCCTCTGCTGCGGCGCGAGGAGCTGGCCCTGGGGCTGCCGTCCACGTTTAGTATATGGAACGCGTACGGCCTGGAAGTCTTCTTTGCGCGTCACCGCGACGAGCCCTGGCGAAGGGGGTCTGTCAGCATGTCGTGCCTCGACATGGCGGCACCGCAGCTGCTACCCTCGGCCGTGCTGATCGAGGACGTCCAGATCTGTCTGCTGGGCGCCTGGAACGACATCTGGCTTCTGCAGCAGCTGCGGCGCAACCGGCATGGAGCGGCGGCACCCCGGGCCGAGGCTGTGGCCCGTCAGCTCCGGCTGTGCAAGATCCAACTCGACGGCATCGCCGATACGATGGAGCGGCCGGACGTCGAGGGCCGGTATGGCGACCTGCTGCTGCGTGCCTACGCGGGCAAGGAGCTCCATACGCAGCCGGGATGGCGACAACGAGTGCTGGCGCGAGTCACAGGCCACGTCGTCAGCGCCCGGATGCTCTATCACCTGCTGCGGCTACACTTGCACGCCGACTTACAGGCGCTGCGGGAGAGCGACGCGACGACGTGGCAGCGACGAGCACTGATGGTGCGCGAATGGGCGCTCTCGACGGACGGACGGGCCGCTCTGCTACAGGCGGTGCTCGTGTGGCGGACATACGGCGAGGCGACGGAGACACCGGCCGACGCCGTCGTCTACATGGCGCTATCGGCAGCGGCAACGGTGCTATCGGCGTGCATCGTCGACGTCGTCCTCGGCTGCGTGTGTCGGGGATCCGAGGCCGACGCCGGCGTTGGCCCGCTGAGCACGGCCGAATCGGCTCCCGGTATCCCGGAGTGGCTGGCCAGGGGAGGCGGCCTCTGTCTGCACGGGCTGGCCGTCTGCAGATGCAACGCAGCCACCTGGCTGACGCGCTTCGCCGAGGCCCTGGCACGGGGCGGCGAGCGGTGGGAACTGGGCAGTATGGCGGCCAGCGACTGTCTCTCACGGCTGGACGAGCTGAAGCCGCTCTGAGACAAAGAGACTTTTTTCTTTCTTTACAGCATTGACTCTCTCGACTGCAAACAGGATTTTTCATTAGGCATGCGAGCCGGAATGATTTCCCCCCTTGGACATGATGAAACAAGCTCAGACGCGAGATGGACCCTGCAGAAACGGACGAGACGAAAGCTAAATCAGAAGCAAGAACGAGAGGGTAAACAGAGGAAAGAAAAAAGAGACAAAAAAGAGACGAGAGAGCAAGGACGAGTCTTGTACAAAAGAGAAGGGCATCTAGAGCAGGACGTGTAATACAAAAGAACAGAGATTTAGATGGCTAGTCGTTCATCTTGACGTAGTTGCTGGGAAAAGTACCCCGACGCATCCCAATCATTCCAGTCCTAGTGCAGGCGTCAGAGCAAAGCGTCATAGACATATGGAAGAAGACGGAAAAAAACATACCACCAGTCATTGTCGCTATCCGTCCGCTTGGTGACCTTGATGACGTCACCCCTCTTGAAGCCGAGGTCGCCAGGCTGGGCAGGGTCAAAGGTGAAGATGGCGATGGCTTCGTCGTTGGCGAGCTTGGCCATGTCTG
This sequence comes from Ophiocordyceps camponoti-rufipedis, assembly GCA_002591395.1. Classification (NCBI taxonomy): domain Eukaryota; kingdom Fungi; phylum Ascomycota; class Sordariomycetes; order Hypocreales; family Ophiocordycipitaceae; genus Ophiocordyceps; species Ophiocordyceps camponoti-rufipedis. The sequence goes on along the minus strand of NJES01000581.1, from coordinate 1,554 downwards.
CTTTTGTAGGGGCCGAGGTCGACTTTGCCGTGTCGTGCTTGGTTACGGGTTTGGGGGGGGGGTCTGTGGCGGTTGGGGTGGGGGGGACGTCGCGGTAGACGTAGTCTTGGTCTGGGTGGGATTTGCTGTTTGCTGTTGTTTCTGTTGTTGTTGCTGCTGTTGCTCCGGCTGCGGCTCCGGCTGTTGCTCCGGCTGCGGCTCCGGCTTCGGCTCCGGCGGTGGAGGGATCGCGTCGGCGGGAGGTGTTCTCTCCGTAGCCGGAGCCGCGACGACCTTCCCAGACGACGTCATCGTGTTCGGTGGCGTAGACGGGGGCATCGTTGTACATTGTGTTTCCGTGCATGGCGTCGGCGTGGTCGCCGCTGAAGTATCGCGTGTTGAGGATGTCGGTTAGCGGCTGGGCTTCGGGCGGTGGTTCGACGGAGCCGGTGAGGATCTGCTGAGCCGTGTATCTCGTCCGGTAGAGAGATTCGTTTGCATCGCGTCGTTCGATGATGACGGATCCTTCCAGTGATATCCCCGCGAAGAGGCCCTTTGTCTTGCAGTAAGTGTAGATGCCCGAGAAGCTCTTGAGAGAAGCCGCAGCATCCGCCTCAGCGGACCGTCCAATCGGCCCAGCCGCCAACGAGACATTCCCTCCTAAAGCCAGGGAACCAGCCTGAGCCAGCGTCTTGACAGCGTTGACATCATTGAGCACGAAGACGAAATCCGTCAGCTCCGCGCCGATCAAGCCGCCGAAGCCACCGCCCACCAGGGCAGCGGCGCTGGGCGCACTCCAGCGTCCGTCGGGAAGACGGGCGACGACGAGGCCCGAGCCGATGCGGCCGCTTCCCAGACAGCCTGCCCGTAGGACGGTGAAGACGGCGAGGCCTTTTGCGTTGGAGAGGACCGACGGGTGGATTACGCGGTCGGGGCCGAGGGATTGGCGGGGGTTGACGAAGGATTTGAGGATGCGGCCGCATTTTTTGCATTCGCCTGGGAGAGATGTGTGTGTTAGTTGTCGGGAAGTGAGGAGAGGAGGAGAGGGGGACCGACTTCGGAGGGAGGAAGGGAATGGGTTGTTGAGGCCGCCCATGATGTCGGCGAGGATTCAGAGGCTATCTCGGTTCAACAACCACACACACACACACAACGTATCTGACAGTGACAGGAAACCAAAACAAAAAGGCCTGGAAAAGAAACCAAACAACAGCAAGCACAACCCAACATGAAGAAACCCAGCACCGACCCTCTTATAACCCCCAACATCAGAAACTCCCCATCCCCACTTACACCCAAACATACCAGCCCGACCGATTTCCAAAGAGATGATTTAGAAAGAGAAAAAAAAAAAAAAAGGACCCCTTTCAAACCTAGTCCCGTCAAGGGGGGGGGGGGGGGGAGGGGCCGGAGAGTTCCCGCTCGGGTTTGCAAATCCCACAGGGGGGGAAGGGGCCGGGCGGTGGGTGAGACGTTGGTTTTTCCCCCAAAGGCTGCCGGGAGGCGGGGGTGGGGTTTGGGGGGGGGGGGGGGGGGGGGAGGAAAAAAGGGCCGGGGGGTGGGGGGGTGCGGGGG
>NJES01000580.1:0-11938 GCA_002591395.1 Ophiocordyceps camponoti-rufipedis | reverse complement strand
ATGTTTAAAAGGGACAGGGACAAGGTCTCATGTGCCGTCCATGTCCTGCCAGGAACAGCGCAGACTGCATCCAGCTCTGCACAGTCCCCCCCCTCCCTTTGCCTCCCCCCCCGCCCCCCCCGCCTGCATCGCGTATCTCCACTGCGGCGCTAATAAACAGACGCCCGCTGTTGTCCATTCCTCGGAAAGGCTGCAGCAGGCCGCGGCCATCGCGAATAGCTGCGACCAACGTGCTCAGCCCTGCCCGCTCCATTGGCAAGGCTGGCTGCCTCCCCTCCTCCCGGCCCCCCTTCAATGGGTGAGATGAAACGGCGCCGTCTCCCTCCCCGTCGCAGACCGACTGACAGCGCCCCCGCTTCCCCTTTGCCCTCTCTGAAGCCCCGTCTCAACCACGGCCCGACAACGACGCAGCTGAGCCCGAGGCCGTCTGGGATCGCCCGGGCCGCCCCCGTTACAGTCCGAGCATCTCCCGCGACTCGTCGGCCGATACCCTCGTCGCGCCCCGATCCGCGCCGCCTCGCCCCGACCCGTCCAAGTCTCCGGCCTCGTACGGCCATCATCGCCAGACCTCCATCGTCCACGGCTTCCAGCACTCGCGACATGGCAGTCTCAACGCGCAGTCCGGCCCTCTCAGCCCGCAAATGATAGCTGCCGCTGGCTCGGAGCGGCCAGAGATGCAGTCGGTCGCTGCCCGATTGGAGGCCGACTCCTCGCGCCCAAACACGGCCCTGGCTGCCCCAATCGCAAACACAAACGGCCTCGCCATGGAGAGATCCGCTTCTGCCGCTGACACGTCGCCTCCGGGTGCTGCTCATCGCAAGCACGAGAGGATGCAGAGCAAGTCTCGTCGCGACCCGCCCACCCATCAGCCTCATCCTTCGCGCCATCACCGGGACGAGCAGAAGACGGTGGGCGATTATGCGCTGCACGTCCTCTTCACCTCGTTCATCGCCCAGGCCGAGGAGAAGCTCAACGAGTGCATCACCGTTCCCTTCGATCCCGAGCCCCAGATCGAGCGCATATGCGGCCCCGGTGTCGATGCCGCCTTCGATCAGCTCATCGTCGCCCTCGGCCACATCGCCAGCCCCAAGCCAAAGGCCCTCATCGACTCCATGATGCTGTGGCGAAAGAACAAGAGCGACGCCGCCAACGAAGCCCGCGGTCAGCTCCGTAATCACCACCCCGGAGGCCCGTTGCTGCGTAGGAACACGGAGCCAACCCAGGTCGGCCTCACCGGACCGGATGGCGTGCCTCTCACCACCACATCCATATCTTCCAAGCAGGAACACGTCGCCCAGCAGGAGCGCCGCTCCACAGTCTCCATCTACATCCTTTGCCGCGTCTTGTTAGAAGTCATCAAGGAGAGCAACCTTTCTTCCATAACGCCAGAAATGGAGGACAAGCTCGAGAGCATCATCTTTGGCCAGCTCAAGATTGCCGACTCGGAGCAGCTCATGCTCTCGCCCCTGAAGCTCGCCAACTGGAACCTATTCGCTCAGCTGCTGGGCTACATGAGCAACATCAACTTCGCCGGCGTCACGAGACGATTCATCGATGACTTGGAAAGCTCGCTGCAGGACCGCGTCGTCCGGAGCCCAACATCGTATGGCGGCCGCGACCCGGAGGGCAAGGTCGATCTCGTCCTCGGCGGCATGAAGCATCTGCGCATCAAAGTCTCGCCAGAGGCGGCCTGGGAAGAGTCTTGCGACTTTCTCGCCTCCCTGGGCCGCCTCTTCGATAGATCCCGCGGCCCCAGGGTCAAGACGGCGTTTTGCCAGGTTCTCGAGACTCTACTTCTTCCCATTGCCGCCAAGGCGAGCAACAGCCATCTCTTACATCCCAAGTGGTCCGACGTCGTTGCCGCCATTGCGCCGCGCTTGGGCCAAATGTTCCTCAAGCCGAGGCACTGGACCGTGGCCTTTCCCCTGACGGCCACTCTGCTGTGCGTCTCGTCTCCCGATAACTTTGCCACTCAGTGGCTTCACCTCATCTTGTCGCTGCAGACAAAGGCCAAGGATCGCCTGTCCCGGCCGCTGTGTCTGCAGGTCATCTCTCGCCTCATCTGGACCTATCTCTACCGCACCAACGACAACCTCCAGAGCGCCACGCGGAAGCTCGACGACGTCATGAAGCTCGTCTTGCCGTCGTCAAAGCGGAGCGTCATCTCCTCCGACCCTGCCGTCACCCAGCCCCTGATACAAATAATCCGCATCATCGGGTTCAAGTACCCGGAGCACTGCTTCCGGACCATCATCTTTCCCCTCATCAATGCCGAGCTGTTTGGCGTCAACAAGGAGTTGAGGGTCGAGCAGCTGGATCCCGACAGGGTCGTCGTCGGCATCCGAGCCTTTCTGTGCATCGTGTCGGACCTGGAAAGGGGCGAGCAAGGCCGTCCCCCCTTTCCGCGGTATCCAGAAGCCGCTTGGTCGGCGGACAGACTCCCCTCGCCGCCATCGCTGTCGTCTTCCTCTCGTCATATACCTCTAGCATCGACCAGTGTGTCTGCTCCCGATCAGGAGGGCGTATCGCGGCCCGTTTTGACGCACGTGCTGAGCGATGGGGTGCGCGACTACTATCTGCAGTTCTGCCAGATTCTGGGCAAGATCACGATAGCCTGTGACAATACGTTTGGCGGCCAGGCGGCCTTGGACGAAAAGTTCAGCAGCCCCGGCCCCAAGACGCCCATCACGGAAACGTTCAACTTTTCTCGCCGCGACGAGCATCAAAGCGCCGCCGACCAGAAGCAGGCCTTTTACGAGCTGCTTCACGTTGCCGTCCAGGCTCTTCCGCGGTGCCTCTCGGTCGATATACCCTTCAACTCGCTCATCAACCTCCTGTGCACCGGCACGGCGCATGTACAGACCAATATTGCCGAGTCGTCGTCCAACTCGCTCAAGGCCATCGCGAGGCATTGCCATGCCCAGCAGGTGACCATGGGCTTCGCTCGCTTCATCTTCAACTTTGACGACCGCTACTCCACCATGTCTGACGGCGGCATGCTCGGGCCCGGCCACATCGAAAGCACGCTGCGGCTGTACGTCGAACTGCTACAGATCTGGATCGAGGAGATACGGCAAAAGTCTCGAGACGCCGCCGCCTCGCAGGCAGATGCCAGCGCTTCGGACAAGAGGGCCAAGAAGTTGGACTTGTCGAGCGTGTGGGCAGAGGTGGATCAAGCAGAGGCTCGCGGCCTGTTCTTCCTCTGCTCTCAGTCACATCGCGTTCGTCGTTTCGCCGTCACCGTCTTGCGGCTCATCACCGAGTTTGACAGGGCGTTGGCCAAGGACGAGGTCGAGAACAAGGAGTCTCTCCGGCTCATCAACATTCTAGAGAACGACTCGAGCCAAGTCATGGACTTTAACGACGAGCATCTTTCCGTGGCTGAGCGAAGCCGGCTGCAACGCGGGCTCCAGACTACCAACAGCAAAGGTGTCGTGGTTGAGCTCTGCACCAGCGACGTCACCTACGACACCACGCTGTGGTTCAAGATATTCCCCAACCTGATCCGGATCGCCTTTGACAAGTGCCCATTCGCCGTTGCCATGTGTCGAGACCTCATCTGCAACCGCATTCTTCAAATGTATCGACCCATCACTCTCTTGTCAGAACCGTCCCGCGGCCTCTACTACGGCAGTGACCAGGCGAGCGGACGGATGCCGGCCCGGTCGCCGGCTACGCAGCCCGAGGTCCTCATCGAGCAGTGGAAGCTCTACCTCATCTTTGCCTGCTCGACCCTCGCGGACCCTGGCATCCAGGCGCCTAACCCGGCCAAGGAAGCTCAACACGCGCGGAAACAGTCCAAGCCTGTGGCGGCCGACGGCATCGTCACCGCGAGGACGCTGTTCAAGTACCTCATCCCCTTGCTGTCGTCGACCTCGGCTTCGGTACGAGACGCTGTCGTGGTCGCCATGGGATCCATCAATATCCACATCTACCGAACGTTGCTGGAGGAGCTACAGGGTCACGCGTCTCGGTGCAACGACGATGGCCGTGCTCGGATCCACCAGCGGACCAACAGCGCGCCCAGGAGAAACCGAAAGATGGACCTGCTCCGGACCGAGATTACGCACGTCTTTAAGCTCACGTCACACTTCCTCCGCGAACCCCAGGTGTATCAGTCCGAGTTTTTCCTCTCCAACCTGACGTCGTACGCCAAAGATCTGAAGCTGTTCCTGATGGACGGCGAGGTCCAGATGGATTGGGAATTTCAGAAGCTGCGTCGCCATTACTGCGGATTGATGGAGGCTCTCTTCGAAGGCATCAACAAGTCCAAGGACCCTTCCCGGTGGATGACGTTTGAGTCTCGAAAGTCTGCCTTTTCTCTCATGGAGGAGTGGTGCGGCTTCTCTCCGAACCAGTCCCAGATCCTCGCCCGAGAGGACACGATGCGTCAGTCTCTTCTTGACCAGCAGGGACTGGGAGAGCGCGGAGGTCTTACGGCTGCCATGGAGATTGAGAAGCGCAACCTCCGGACGGCGGCTCTCAGCGCCATGGCTGCCCTCTGCGCAGGACCCATCAGCGTCATGACAGAAAGCGGCTCGACGCTTCAGTTTGACATGCGGCGGATGCTTAACTGGATAGAGACGATATTCAGCAACGGCAGCGACAGGATGAACGTGACGGGGCGACGGGCGTTGAAGAACCTCATCGTGCACAACCAAGAGTATCCGTATCTGCTCGAGCACTGTATCGGGCGCTGCTACCTGGCCGAGCAACCCAAGGTGCTGGGCAGCTACTTTTCCGTCGCTGTGGCGGTGTTACAGGAACAGAGCGGCTATCCTTGTCCGTTCTGGAAAGTCCTCGGGCTCGGACTCTTCAGTCTGGGCAACGACCTGAGCGAGATGCGGTCCAAGGCGTCGACGATGCTCCGGACGATGGAGGCTCGACAACAACGCAACTCCAAGATCCAGGACTTTGACATTAGCATCTCAGACAAGACGCAGGCCGTCTATAAGCTGGCGCAGTTTGAAATCTCCAAGCGGCTCGCCAAGCAGCACACGGAGCTCGCGTTCCACGTCGTGTCCGAGTTTACGTGCTACTTCAAGGACCTGCAGCCGGCGGCGCAGCGAAACGTCATTGCCGTGGTGCTGCCCTGGATCCAGACCATTGACCTCCGGCTGGATCCCAATGGCGGCCCGACGGCGCAGTCGTACAATCTGCTGGCCAACCTGCTCGAGCTCACCATCAAGTCTGGCGCGGCGCTGCACAACGAGGTACAGGCGCTGTGGCAGGCGTTGGCGACGGGGCCGTATCCAGGCAACGTGCGTCTCGTGCTCGACTTTATGATGCAGCTGTGTCTTGAGCGGCGCGAGCAGAACTTTGTCGAGTATGCCAAACAGATTGTCGTCTTCCTATCAACAACGACGAGCACGCCGGGTATCAAGGTGGTCGAGTTTCTACTGATGCAGATCACGCCTCGAGCCATGGTTCCCAACGAGAAGAGGGATCCCATGCCTCCGCCACCAGACGTCAATAAGCTGCCCTACTGCGCTGACCTCGGCGAAGTACTCCCCGTCGGCACCAAGCAGGCCGGCTACTCGCTAGGCCAGCTGTCGCTCATCCTGCTCGTCGACCTGATGGTCTCGCCCGTGCAGCTGACGGCGGACAACATCCCGCGCCTGCTACAGGTGGTGACGGTCCTGTGGGATCACTACACGCCCCTGGTCCAGGAGCAGGCACGCGAGATGCTGGTGCACCTGATTCACGAGCTCGTCATCTCTTGCGTCGACGACGACGCCAAGCAGCCCATCGAAGACCTGGTCGATCTCATCCGCCGTCACGACCGGTCCGTCGTCTGGAGCTACGAGGACAGCAACGGCAAGGTGGAGAACGAGCAGAACAAGGTGCCGCGCGGGATGGAGCTTCTCACCGCAGAGGTCATCAAGACGTTTGAAAGGCCCTTTCCCGGCATCCGTGAGAAATGGGGCCGGCTGTCGTTGACGTGGGCCACCTCCTGTCCCGTCCGACACTTGGCCTGCCGATCCTTTCAGGTCTTCCGCTGCGTGCTCGCCTCGCTGGATCAGTACATGCTCGCAGATATGCTGGTACGGCTGTCCAACACCATTGCGGATGAGGATCCGGAGATCCAGTCCTTTTCCATGGAGATCCTCACCACTCTCAAGACGCTCATGGCCAAACTCGACTCAGAGAGACTCCTCACCTTCCCGCAACTCTTCTGGACAACATGCGCATGCCTTGAATCCATCAACGAGCGCGAATTCCTCGAAGCCGTCGAGATGCTCAACCAACTCATGGCCAAAATCGACATGCGCTCCTCCACCGTCCGAAGACTCATCGCCGACGGGAAACCCCCTCAATGGGAGGGCCCCTTTGAAGGCATCCAGCCTTTACTATATAAAGGTCTCCGCTCCTCCGTCTGCTGGCAGCCTACGCTCGACACGCTCGATCGTCTCGTCCGCCTACCGAGCGATGGTCTCGTCGGCGATGATACTAGGCTTTTCTTCGTCTTGCTCGCTAACCTGCCGCGCTTCCTCCGCGACATGGACTCTTTCGGCGTGGGAACGAGCGCGTCATCACCGACGACGACGACGACGACGACGACGACATCGGCAGCTACAGCGGCAGCAGCTCAACTCGCGCACGAATCATGCCTCGCCACAGCAGCCATCCTCCTCGACGAAACAGACAAACAAGGCGGTCTCGGAGCCATCGGCGTCGCCCTCGACGGCTACGTAAACGGCAAACTCCGCGACGGCGACGAGTTCCTAAGCCACATGCTCTCCGGCCTCAAATCCAACTACCTCCCTCGCATGGAGTTCGCAATGGTAACCTTCCTCATGGGCCTGCTCACCAACTCGCTCAGCTGGGTAAAGATGCAAACGATGCGCGTCCTCCGTCTCGTCATCCCCGTCGTCGAAATGCGCAACCCAGAGCTATCCTGCCACGGCTCGGACCTCATCTCCCCGCTTCTACGACTGCTGCAGACGGATCTTTGCATGGAGGCTCTCGGCGTGCTGGATAATATCATGACCATGTCGGGGAGTCAGATGGATAAGCATCATCTGCGGATGAGCATGACGCGCTCAACCTCACGAGCCGTACGGAAGGAATACGAACGAACGCAGAGCCTATTCGGCATCCCCGAGTCTTCGGGCTGGTCCATCCCCGTCCCAGCCCGCAAGACCGAAGTGACACGCGCCAACATGCACGCCGCCTTCCATACCTGCCAGGGCAAAGAAGGCACATCGGTGGAAACGACGCCCACGCCAGAAGTCGAGTTCCACACCGAGGATTTCCCCTACGGATACTACGATGTCGGCCCGCCGCCGGACCGGACAGAGACGATGCTCTCGGACGAGGGCCGCGCTGACGCCGTGGCTATCGCGGGCGGCGATCTGGTGACCAAGCTCGATAGCCTGGATGATTTCTTCGACGAGCCTTCCAGTCCGCACACAGACGACGACGGACGCTCTTCCCGGACCGTCACGGAGTTTACGCCCGATGCCTACGAGTCCGGCACAGAGCTCTACGACGAGCAGATCCTGCCCATCCTGCACGAAGCAACCACCAACAACACGTCGTTCCAGAATGGCTTTGCCGACCGGCCCATCTTCACGCCCAGAGACGTCCCGCCGAATACCATGAACCCGGGCGCTTTTACCGCGGGCATGCCTCCGAGGCCGGGCCTGCATTCGCGCTCCGTCACGTCGCCCTCTACCTCGGGGCCTTTCCATCCGCTGTCGGCGGCGGGGAGCGGTGGTGGCGATGTCATGGTGTCTGATGATGACTACCTTTCCGGAGGCTTCTCTGATGCTGATGACGAGCGTGTCGATACGCGTCATATGGATGGGGCTTTCTTCCTGGAGAGTATGATCAAGGGCGCGAGGCAGGGGCCGCATTCGGGGGGGAGGCGCTTCATCAGCCGGTCCCGCGATGAGGCACCCAGAGACAAGACAATGACGCCGGCGACGCCCAGAGTGCCCAACAAGATGTTTTCTACAAAGGTGCCAGGCCCAGGCGACGGGGTATGACGAGCCTAGACTGCAGAGACGGGATCACGAAGGCCATGGCTCTGTCTGTGTATCTGGATTACGTATATAAGGCAATATGTCGCTTGTTTAGGACACCTTGAATAGTGTAAGAGACAGCCACAGGGTGGGCGTCAAGGAGGAGAAAATGGGAAATGGGAGACTCAGTTACAATGATGTACATGTCGGTTTGTTCACCATGACAGATTACGACAAAAGTTCTCCAGGCGCAGAGTTAGCTCGACGTTCGTCTGAAATTGCCCGAAATGTGGTAAGATATACTAACGGTTCACGGGCAAATTCCCATCCATATGCCTCGACTTCCTCTCAAGGATATCCATCCGCAGGCGGGTGGCGAGGAGGAAACGATGGGCGTCGGCAACGACACTCGAGGGTGGATGGAGGACGGAACTCAAGTCTTTCCGCGGGCCAGTTAGTATCGGTGGCGCGTCGAGTAGTCTGCAGAGCGAACAGAGCGTTAGCGGTGCAAGACAGAGGAGAGGAGATGAGCAGTTGCGTTTGACGTACCCTTGGGACTAACGACGAGGCCACGACCCTTCTTGGCACCTCGGTAGATGGTCTCGATAATATCGATAAGTTCCTGTTTATCCTCCAACACCCAGTTTAGCTTGTTGTTATTCCCCGTCCCAAAATCACACATAATATGTTTGTTCCGGAAGAAAAACATAATGGTGCATGGGTCATAAAGCTCTGCGTTGAAAGAGAAGAGGTCAGCTGGCGGAGCATGATGTGGGAGAGGAGCAGCAGTAAACTCACCATACATCTGGTTGAAGTCAGGAACGCCATCTATGTCGCAAACGTAGATCACGGCAAAGCCCTTAACTTTCTCCGCAATCTTGTACAACACTTCGTCTTGGCACATGCAGTCCGGATCCCAGTCACGGCCGAAGCGGATGACGACGAGTCGATCTTCCTCACTGAGGATGGCCTGGTCGACGTGCCATCCCGAGATGAGGTGGGGGACGACGACGGAACCCATGGCTGGTGATGGGTCGGACCGGTTGAAGTTGAAGTCTGTGAGCTTCTGGACCGAGGCAGCGAGGTGTTGCGGCTAGCATGGGTTCAAGGTGGTTGGCTGAAGATGTGAGGCTCTGGGTGGAGGGTGGGACTCGGAATATTGGTGGGGGTGGAAAGAAAAGGAAAAAGGCGAGGCGAGGCTTGACAGTTGGGTGGTTTTATGTGGTGGGGAGCACGTGACTGGGATCATGTAAGCACTTACGACTGCAGATTTGTGAGGAGACGAGAGCGAGGCTGAACGACAGACAGAGTTCTAGAAGAACGACGCGATGCTGGCAGCCAGGCGGCTGATGCTGCCACTGCGGAGGCACAAGGTTGTACAGCCAGAGCTTATAATACAGGCCTCTCAGCAGCGTCTCATCCACAGCCAGTCAGCAAGCGAATCCGACGCCCTCCCCGAACCGTCATCGGCGCAGCATTCAGACCTCACGAGCTTCCTCGACTACGCGCGTCGCAGCGGCCTCAACTCGCGCTCAACCGTCTACGTCGGCACGCACTACGAATACACCGTCGCAGCCGCCCTCTTCAGACACGGCTTCTCGCTGCAGCGCGTCGGCGGCGCCTCTGACTATGGCACCGACCTGGTCGGCACATGGACCCTTCCGCCCTTCCCGCGGCCCATGAGGGTGCTGCTCCAGTGCAAGGCCGGCGTGCAGCGCGTCGGGCCTCATCACGTCAGGGAGCTCGAGGGGGCTTTCATCGGCGCTCCGGTTGGGTGGAGGGGCCATGGCGTGCTGGGCGTCTTGGTGTGCGAGAGGCCGGCTACGAGGGGGATTCGGGATTCGCTGATTCGCAGCCGCTGGCCCATGGCTTTCTTGTGCTGCTCCAGGGAGGGCGGGTTGAGCCAGCTGCTGTGGAATAGGAGGGCGGAAGACGAGGGGCTTCAGGGCTTGGGCGTTGCGGTTCGCTATGCTGAGGAGTCGGCGACGGCTCCGGAACTGGTCTTTACCTGCAACGGACTGGCGGTGGGAAGGAAAGACGGCCATGTGGAGGCTTCGGTTCTTTTGCCGGGGGGAGTTGAAGAGGGCTCGTCGACGTAGATGCCTTTCAACGGCGTCTCGACAAGCTGTGAGGGTTTCGTCTGCTGAGCATCACCTGCGCTCTGACTGGGTCGAATGCTGATGGCTGCCGGACGGATAGTGTTGGGAGCTGACATGACGGCCTCGGAGACGATGACATGAAGCGATTATACCTTGAGGGATGCCCGCAGTCGTCTATCCGGGGAAGACAGCTCATCAACTCATGGATCCTGCACGAGACGCCGCAGCAAACTAGCTGCTCTCACAACGGGATTTTCGATGCTCAGACTCGTCAGGGCACTGCGCAGAGCGGATAGAGCTCTCATGAAGCTCCCCCCGTTCGAAATTTCGTCGATCAGCTGGTGCTCAAGCGATGGACCATCTCCTCTGCAGCACTCTATCGTGTGACTGGCAAAGTCCCAGACGCTCCCACCAGCTTTTTCCTCATCGTTGATGCTGCTGCAGATCATCGATCTCATCGGCCACAGTCCCGCTTATCGGTGTCTTCGCGAAGAGCTGGTCCGTCTTTTTCAACTAATGACGACGTTGCCGTCACATCTTCTGCCAATGTATACCCGCGCAGCGTCACATCTCCATCGCCACGGCTCGCACTCGCACATCCCATGGTTCGCCAAGTCGTTCAATACAGCCCTGTCTGACGACTCTGACGCCATGGATGAACGAGGCTCGTCAATTCTACTCTGGATGCCCTCCCATGCCGTCTTCAGCTAATGGTGAATCTCATATCCGTGAGCAACAATGACAGAATTGATTCAAGCAACGTCCATAAACTTGGGAAGATCCGACGCAGTTGATCTCGCAGGTTCCTACCCCGTCCTCACCGCACGGTATCACTGCGCCGACCCTCCTCGCTTTCCGCTCCACGGTAATGGCTGCAGCGCACAGCTGTTCCCTGTTGGCGCCGGTCTTCACTGCCGTACAGGCACCCCCTGTGCAAAACTTGCTTGAAGAAAATACCGGGATGAAACTGGGCTGGGGGGGGGGTTCGTCGATATCAGGCAGATTACCCAGAGGCGGCAGGTTGGTTCCTGACATGGGCGCAACGGCCAGTTTCACCACGGACAAGAGCAGAAGGGGCTGCAACATGGTGGTGCTCAAGAGCAAAAACAGCTAACCATCCAAGCAAATGGAGCGGCTGATGACCATTCAGCTGCTAAGCTTTGCATGCAGAGCTCGGCAACCTTACCTATGTTGAGAAAACATTAAAGAGACGGCCAGGGGCCGGTGATGTGTTGAGGCGGAACAGCTGGCTTGCCTGAGGGGTCGACTTGTGACGACGACGGTGGAACCGATGGCTTTTCAGGACGATGCTCGTCGGTTTTCAGCATTGCTGGGCCACATGACGCTGCTGGAATGTCGATGAGCATTGGGGGTCCCAGCAAGCTAGGTGACGGATCAAAGGATATAGAAACGGAGAGAATGAATAACAGAGTTCCTGTGGTTACGAGGGTTGACCGTCCTATTGGAGCCATGGCACGACGCATCAGATCCCCACGGAAAGCAAAGATCTGCAACGGGAAGCTTCCCTGAATGGCCGATCTCGTTCACACGCCGTCTATCAGCCTGCCAAGCCCGGAGAGTTGCCGTTGCGTGCCAGGGTCCAGGAGCGGGATGGAGGGTTGGGGTCTCGGGAGGTGCGGTTGCGAGCGGGGGGGGGGGGGGGGGGTTGGGTAAAAAAAAGGCCGAAATCATCACCGTACAAAAAAAAAAACCTTTCTCTTTAAAACAATCCCGAACCCACGAAAATAAGGCGAAAATCGTATGCCGTCTTTTGCTTGAAAAAAAAAAAAACGCACAGATACATGGGCACATTGAGTGTGACGACTATGAACAGACATTATAGAACAGAGGTGACCGTCGTGAGAAGAAACA